>BQNB010016458.1:0-71607 GCA_026074375.1 Tanacetum coccineum
TGCAATTTGACTATGTTTAACTCGTTTTGACCCTTTAACTCGCGTTGACTGGCCTTTATAAAAGGACTTTAGAAATGGGCTTTTAAATTGTGGTTTAGGCCAGAAAACGAGGAAATGGGTTATGGTATATGGACATTTGGATTTGGATAATTAATTAAAAGGATTTGGTTTAAGTTTAGGTTTATGGGCTGACCAGACCCATTAAGTGGGCCCGAGTTAGTTCAAAGAAAATGGTTACGCCTTCGGCTTTGGTCTTTTCGTGCTTTTTCTAATCCCGTGCTCGTGTTTTGTCCAGTTTTGACTTTATTTTGTCCTTTTCTTGATATCCGTTACCTGTGCATACACAAACACAAAAACAAGCATATACATTGTATTTTTCATACGTTTTTGGTTATTTGGGCTTGTTTAATAAGGTAATAGGTATGTGTAAATAAGCACATACCAAAATCTCCCATACTAAGCTATTGCCTAGTCCTCACGCAATGTCATAAATACAAACTTAGAAAACCAAAAATTTCAATCCCCTCTTTAGACTAATTACTTAGAAAAGTAGCTAAGTGTTCATCTAAGGGGATTGAGAAATCGCTAGTTTTGAAAAGCTCCCCGTTTTACCATTTTTATGCATTTATTATTATATACATATCATAACTTCACAGAATAATTAAAGGTTAAATTCATCGTCCTTGATTTTTCACCTGCCCTAAACCAAGCTTAAAAACAAAATCATTGTTAAATACAAGTTAAGATGCTAACACTACTCATAAATGCTAATTGTGGATGCATAGCTACTTTCCACTCCCTTATTCTTAAGTCCTCTAAAGATTTTATTCTTATTATTGGTGACAAATAAATTAATGTCTTATTCATATAAAGTAAACCCGGTTTAGACCACAATTAGTTTGAAATCCTTTCCTAAAGAGACGATATGGTGAGAATAAGGTTCACATTAAGGTTCTAATTTCGCATGATTTAGGGGTTATCCTTTTTATTTCATCCGAAACAACTCAACTACAAGTCCGAAGACGGAGGCTTTATTTAGATAACCCCGGAGTCAAAATTTGGCTTTATTATTATTATTTTTATTATAGCAACATTATTAAACCTCGGTCCTTTAAACAACTGCCACATCGGTATGCGAGCCGACCATGGTCCAGGAGTCTTATTTCGACCTCGGTGATCCTCGACCTTTTAGAAGGCTGCAACATCGGTTGTGAGCCGGCAAGATGCAGCAAACTTTTATCAGTCTCAGATTATTACTATGTGCCTTATTTAGAAGACTGCAACATCGGTTGTGAGCCGGCAAGATGCAGTAAACTTTTATCAGCCCACAGTTTTATTATTATTCATACCTCCACCCTTTAAACGACTACCACATCGGTTGTGAGCCGGCAAGAGGTAGTGGTCTTATTTCGGCTTCGGTTTATTACATAACTTATTATTATTAGCCAAATTTCAAGTCCTGTGGTCTTTTAACTACCTAGACAACGGTAGCGAGCCGTCAGGAATCGGTAGCCTATTTCCCCACAACACTGACAAAACCTCGATGTGTACCTTACTTTCACCAGAAGGAATCTCTACGAAGTGATTTAAACTAAGAATCGCAAAAACCTAAAGCAACTTTATTTATTAACAATTATATAACGTTTATTAAGCTGATGGGAGCAAAAAGTCACAATTAACCTCTATGAGCCTTAAAGAGAACCAACTACTCCATGTTTAACATCTAACTTATATAAAACTCTATCATTTCTCGTTCTTCGCAAATTTAAAATCTTTACTAAAAAGATCCGCGAATGCTTAGTCTAATAAAACAAGCTTTGCATATTTAAAGTCTATCATGGAAACTTGCAAACTCTTGGCTTTTACAAGCTAGAATTCGCGTTTTAAAGCTTCTTGTATAAAAGACTAGCAAAAGCTTAAATTTATATAAGTTAAGGGGCAAACTAGAGCGCAACATGCTTAATCAAGTCAAAATTTATTCCTTAAAAAGATGAAACATTGTGTCAAAACACTTATTCTATTTTTGAAAATTTTAAATTTTGGTATATTTTTACTATTTTTGGTGGAAAAATAGGGTTACGCGAAGACAAGGCAAATGTAAGTAAGATCGAATCGAAAGATCCCCCACATACTAGAACTACACATTGTCCTCAATGTGAGACTATCACCCCCATACTAATTTCAAGGCATAATCCAAATATTAAGGGGTCTCTACGCAAATCTAAAGTCGTTTATTAAGTATGCTAATAGATAAACGTTAATCAACAAGATCTAGGATATTGGATTCCCATATATGCATGCTAAGGATTGAAGATCGAGTGGACGATGGACAAAACCATGAGCACGAGAGTCTTCAAAATTCGGGGAATTCCTGGACATAAACCACAAAACACGAAACACAAGAAAGGAAGAGGCGAGCCTCCTCACATCACACTTATTAATAAATATACTACTTGTAGGGATAAGCATGGGTTGACACCCATGAAGCGCTTGTTTTTTATAACCGAGTCACTAAGCTTGACTCGTCCCCAAATTTAATTGTCCATGGGGAAAGTTTAGAGATCCGGGACAACCATCGGTGGTATGTCCCCTCCAAAATAATGCCTAAGTCTATGACCGTTCACCTTGAAGTTTGGCCTGTTAATTGAAGATAACTCAACGGTGCCATAAGGGAAAACTTGGGCAACGGTGAACGGTCCAGTCCAACGGGTTTTGAGCTTTCCCGAGAAAATCTTTTATCGAGAATTGAAGAGAAGGACTCGATCACCAACGTTGAAGACGCAGTTTTTTTATCTTGGAGTCCTGAATCTTCTTTATTTTCTCTTTGTAGATTAAAGAATTCTCGTAGGCTTGATCTCGGAGTTCATTTAATTCATTCATTTGAACTTTTCAGTGATCACCCCCGGTCTTAAGGTCAAAATTACAATGTTTCAAGGCCCAATAGGCCTTGTGCTCAAGCTCAATAGGAAGATGGCAGGCCTTTCTATACACGAGCTTATAAGGAGTGCACTAGATGGGTGTTTTGAAAGTGGAACGGAAGGCCCATAATGCATCATCTAACTTATCGGACCAAGAAGCACGGTTTTCACCTACGGTCCTTTCTAAAATACGTTTTAAACCACGATTTAAAACCTCCACTTGCCCACTCGTTTGTGGATGATACGCGGTAGAAAGACGATGAGTAACTCCATACTTAAGCATAACTTTAGCAAATTGATCATTACAAAAATGGGTACCACGATCACTAATTATAGCACGAGGAGTTCCAAATCGGGCAAAAAGAGATTTCAAGAATTTAACAACAACTCGAGCATCGTTAGTGGGGAGCGCTTTTGCTTAAACCCATTTTGACAAATAGTCGACGGCCACGAGAATATACTTGTTCCCTCGTGAAGACGGGAATGGTCCCATAAAATCGATGCCCTACACGTTAAAGATCTCGCAAACTTGAATAGCATTTTGAGGCATTTCATCACGTTGCGAAATTTTGCCTTGACGTTGACAAGCGTCACATCGTGTGACCAAGTCATGGGCATCTCGGTAAATAGTAGGCCAAAAGAAACCGGCATCAAAGACTTTTTTAGCGGTGTAGTTGGCACCATGATGTCCCCCGGTGGGTCCATTATGGCAAGTCGTGAGGATATCAACAGCTTCTTGGCCGTAAACACATCGCCTAATCATTTGATCTGTACAAATCTTAAACAAATAGGGGTCGTCCCAAAAATAATGCTTAACATCCTTAAAGAATTTTTTCTTTTGTTGGGATGACATCCCTTTTACAATAAAATTCCCCGCATGGTAATTTGCAATGTCGACAAACCATGAGGTACTCGAATCACCACGGAAGGTAACCATTCCAAGTGTCTCGAGAGGAAATGTTTTCGTAATTTCCTTTTTCTCAAGATCACTTTGATGGGGATTTTCTAGTCTTGATAAAAATAAATCGGGTCGAGAGATTCTCCGCTCCTTTTTTTATCACATGAATAATAACATCACATTCTGATGTGGAGAATCCACCAGAGCAATCTCGGCTTAGCATCTTGCTTAGCAAGAAGATACTTAAGAGCCGAGTGGTCCGTATACACTATGGTCTTTAATAAGACTAAGTAAGGCCGGAATTTCTCAAAAGCATACACCACGACAAATAATTCTTTTTCCGTATTCGTGTAATGTGCGTGAGCACCGTCATGGTCTACTACATAGTAGATAGGCTGAAAATGTTATGGTAAATCTTGACCCAAGACTGCACCTACCCGCGTAATCAATAGCGTCGCACTAATTTTCAAAGTAGGTCCCAATCGAGGCACTAAAAACGGGCTTCGTTTAACTTTTTATCTCTAAGTAAATTAAACGCTTCAATTCATTCTTTCAGAGAAAACAAACGGGGTATTCATGTACAAGAAGATGGGGTCATCGGCCCGTCAGGATAATTAGAAAAAACTGGATAAATTCGACGATATAACCCGCAGACCTAAAAAACTTCAAACCGCCTTTTGACGGTAGTCGAATGAAGAGGTTTAGCATTAACATTCAAACTTTAGCTTTGTCGACCTTAATCTCGGACATTGAAATTTTATGTCCTAAAACAATGCCTTCTTTTACCATAAAATGGCATTTCTCCCAATTTAGAACTAAATTAGTGTCTTCATACTGTTTGAGCATTTTGTCTAAATGGGAGAAGGCCGATGACGAGGAAAGAATCCCCGAAGACGGAGAAATCATCCATTAAAGGAACCCCCCCCCCCTTCCATTGTTTCCTCGATCATAACGTAGAAAATGGCAATCATCAACCTTTGCAACGACCGACAATTACAAAAACCAAAAGCGATACGTCGGTACCCAACATCCATAAGGGCATGTGAAGTGGTCTTATCTTGGTCTGTTCGTGTCAATAGGTATTTGAAATATCCAGAAAAACCATCTAGAAAAGCCAAGTATTCATTCTCGCGAGTTCGTTCGAGCATTGGTCCAACTCTAAGCTGGCACTCAGGGTCAAATGAGAATCTTTACTGACAGAGTTTGCATCATTAAGCAACGGTAACATACAAACACTCCATCTGTAACTAGTCTCAGAAGGAATCAACTCATTATCCTTCATTTCAACACGGGTCATACCACCCTTCTTAAGGCACACAATTGAACCACTCACCCACGGACTATCGGAAGATAGGGTAAATCAATCCGGCATTAGGAGTTTGATATCTTCCTTTTTGATAACCTCATGAATTTATGAATTACCCTCTTGACGTTGAAACCGCCGGTTTGAGTTTCTCCATTAAGATCTTGTTGAGAACAAAAGCTAGGTCGTATACCCTTATTCGGAAAATACCCATGCGATGACCTTTTGTGTGACTTAAGAACCTTTAAAAGGCGCTTTTCTTCATCTTTTAATTCTTTAGAAATTATGACAGGTAATTTATCGGTTCCTTCTAAAAATGCATATTCAAGATGAGACGGTAAATCCTTGAGCTCGAGCTTCGGAGGATCATCAATAGAAGATTTAACCGTTTTAAGTTCCTCAAAATGAAGTTTCTTCTGAGGGAAAGGAGGTGATGGATCATCATTTAATAACTTTTCGAGTAGAAGAATGTCTCCCTCCGGATCAAAGTCGGCATCATCAATTCCTGGTGGAATTGAATCATTTATAAGACAAGATTTGATTTTTTCCAAAATGAAGTCACCTCCTTCAAAAGGAGTGAGAGAGGGAAAAGAAGTAGAAAGGATAGGATCTAAAGACGGAGTGGGATTGCCACTTTTAGAATTATCCGAAAATCTAAGAACTTCTTGAGCATACTCCTCGCATGAAACGTCGATGACATCGATTCGATTAACCGATTCATAATTATTGTAGGAGTATCTCAAAGTTTGACCAACTTTAAAAGTTATGGCTTCATCATTAAATCGAAGAGTTATTTCTTCACAGTAAACATCAATTAACGCTCGAGCCGTCCTTAGAAAAGGTCTCCCGAGAATAAGAGAAACTCGCGGATCGACATCGTAATCAACGACTACGAAATCAGCCAGATAATGGAACTTCCCTACTTTAACGAAGACATCTTTGGCGACACCTTTTGGTCGAGTAATTGATCGGTCCGCAAGCTCGAGAGTCATTCGAGTAGAGGTAAGTTCGGGAAGAGAAAGCTTTTCCATATGTGAAAGTGGCATAGATTGAGATTGCACCAAGATCCGGCCAAGGCTGAGCATTCAACCATTCCTTGAAAATCACATGGTATAAGAAACTTGCCGGGGTCTCCAAGTTTTTCGGGCAACTTTTTTAAGATAACCACCTAACAATTCTCATTCACCGGTGTTTTGAGTAAGTCAAATAATATTTCTTTGTTATTTAGGAGACTTTTAACATATAAAGCAAAATTTGGCATACGAAAAAGCATCCACGAACAAGACTCGAAATGTAAATCCCTAAAGATTTCAACAAATTTTGAAGCTAGAATATCATCTTTTTCATGGAGCTTTTGTTTGTTGGCTCGTAAAGGATAAGGTATAGACGGTTTAGGCTTAGGAGCAACAACGGCCCTCATCAACAGAGCTTGAATTGGACCAAAAAATTAACTAGTCGATTTTTTCAGATACCCCACCCCGGTTGCACCGTATCCTTTGTCACCTCGGGTTCCCGTTCCACTAACTAGAAGAGAAGAAAGAAGATGAGTGGAATCGGAGTCCATAATATGAAACACCACTTCGGTGGTGATTGCTTCCCAGGTCCCCTCTCGGTTAGCAACGGTGTTGCTAGGAAGAGAACCCGAGCCAAAAGAAGAAGCTCTAAAAACAATTATTGCAAACATTACCAACATATTCTAAATTTCATTGGTTTGATTATGACATTGATACTATATGCATTTCATTCCTCATTTACATTCTTGAATGTATATTTTGATTTGAATTTAACTGCATTCATTCTAATTAAGATTTTAAATTCCTGCATAATGATATTCTCAAGGCTTGTATACAGCCTCATTTGTGTCTAAATTTTCGCCAGTCACTCAAAGTAGTAACTTGAGCTTAAATCGAAGTCTTGATAAGACTTAATTCCTTGATTGGAAGATATTTCCTCATTCCTGGTTAAACCCCTTGAAATTTTTATTATTATTATTATGCACATTCGGTTTGAGCAAAATCGGGTGTCAAAACTGATTAGCTAACTAAGGGGTCGATAACCGGTATTTCCCTGATTGTAGTTCACTGTGGCTGCTGAAACATATCCTTGAATATTGTCTTAATAGCCCGAAAAAGTGTTGCCATCGGTGGCAGGACACTGTAGATAAGAATGAGCACCGTCACAAGTAACACAAGATTCCTCAACAGCTTTTACAAACTGTAGCGGGGTTTACTTGCATTTTTTTAAAAAACATCGCGGTGCAAGGGCCACTATTCACGGCACTGGCACGACACTGCTCTCTCTGAGAATCAACATACTTGCTCTCACATTGATAAACAATCGGTTGTTTCTTGAATTACGAACTTTTGATTTATTTTCAATAATTTTTAATACATCATGTGCACTTCTTTCCAAAAGATTGCCACCGGCGGCAGAATTCAAAGAATCTTGATCGGATGGGTTTAAACCGAGGTGATTAGATAAAGTTTTAGCATTGTACATAATTTATTGAGACTAGAAACTTGATAAAAGTGGATTTGTAACATTTGATTCGGGACAGATTTTTGATCAGTAGGTTTTAGGGATGTTCTGAAAAAAATTATGAACCGAGGTGATTAGATTAAAAAAATATAAAGTTCTGTGTTATAGCATTTGTATTCCCGGTGGTACTCGTTGTGACGCTACTGATGAATTACTAGAAATAAACGGTAAAGTTGTTGGAAAACGCAATACAAGATTTTCATTTGATGTATAACTCTAAAAAATAGTACAGAAGTCACAGTTAGGGTAAGAAATAAACTTTTAGAGGACAGTCTAAATTAAAATTTCCAAGTCGAATCGTCCCTAACGGATTTATGGTTTAGGAGATATGGCCGTTTTACCAGGACTGTTGTAAACTGTGAAATTCACAACTTTGGTACTTGTGAGTATATTGACCATTTGACTTCATTTTTTAAAAACTGAAGTGGTCGGACCCACATATCGTGAAAATAGACTCGTTTACCTTTTCGTAGGCGTAAGAACCAAATCGAGACAACTACAGATTAGGAGATGATATAGAGGCTCGTGAAGTTAGATAAAATTTGAAAATGTTTTCAGCTCACATGATAGGGCTTGCAAATAATTAAATTGTGCATATTTAGGCCCAATTGTTTTTATAAAACCTCAAAAACTCAAAGTACATGCTAAATCTTTATACAAACTAATTTATATTTTATTATCATAATAGTTTTATAGGGGAATTGCCTATATAGTCTCTTCAAAAGCTCAACATTGCAAGAATACCAACGTCAAACTTATAATTTACATATATAACCTCGTAAAAGCTCAAAAAATGCATATATATCCAACTTAAACTTTAATTTCATATATAATCACATTTCTAAACCTTAAATATGTTATATATACACAAATAATTATTTAATTTAAATTTGAAACTCTTAAATACATGATAATTATAATTATAAAAAAATATTTTTTAAATTACTTTTTCTTTACTTACAAACTTGTTGGTAGTAATATACGCTTTAATTGTAAAAATACTTTATTTTTTTTCCATATGTAACAATCACGATATATATATTGATGAGTTTATTTCATGCATTCGTATTATATATGATATAAGGTAATTTTTTGTGATGTTAAATACCATCTTGATGTATCATTTTTTGTCATCTAATTCATTTTAAACATCGTGACATCATACCTTTGAAACAAATGTTACTTTTATTATCTATAAAATTATAAATATCATAAGTTAGAGTTCATAATTGTTTTAAATAATTATTTTGTTATATAAGATATATTAAAGGTTTATAAAGGATATATATGTGATTATGAAGGTTAAGAAAGGATATATATGCAATTACAAAAGTTTATTAAAGATATATATGCAATTAGTAGATTAAGTTGGATATATATGCAATTTTTGGGCTTTTGAAATGATATATATGTAATTATAAATTTAAGTTGGATATATATGCAATTTTGAGCTTTTGTAGAGATATATATGCAATTAGTCCTAAGACGCAACATTATTTTAGGGTGCTTCTAAGGCATCCTCGGCTACGTCGTCTTTTTTCTCGACTTTTCGTTGCTTAATTCTCGTTAGTGCTATCGCTTTGCTAAAGGTGAGTTCACGGCCCACTCTCTTTTAAATGCTTTGTGCTTTTTTTGGGTGGAATGCATGATCATTATTATCTTATTAACTATTTTGGACTATTTGGACTTTACGAACATTTTGGACTATATGGACTTTTTGGGTTTTTTGGACATTTTGAACTATATTGGATCATTTTTGAACTTGATAAATGCTTTTATGTATTCGCAAATCCCCGTTTTACTGCTCTCTATTTTGGGGAATACTGCATACTTTAAATTGGCTTTAAATATAGCGTTTGCTATGTCATGACTTTGCGTATTATTTTTATATACACATGATTTTACTAAATTGAGACTTCGCGTATTATCTTATGATATACGCATAATTTTGTACATTGTTGGACTTTGCATATATGGTATGTGCTTAAATACACATACCTTTTACCTAATAAAACGACTCTCAATGACATAAAACACATAAAAATACAGTGTATATGTGTGTTTTGGTTATTGTGCTGTGTAAGTAACGGATATCCGCAAAAGGACAAAAAACGAAGCAAAAATAACAAAATCGAGCACGGGAATGGAAGAGTACAAGAAATTGAAGCCGAAGGCGTATACATATTTAATGGGCCAACCCGAACCCATTTTATTGGGCCGGGTCAGCCCATTAACATTGTATCTTTATAAACATAAGCCTAAATCTTAAATTTACTTATAACAAAACCAAGTCCAAAATCCATTTAACCTTCTACCCATTTCTGGCCCAATCCAATACAAAGTCAAAGCCCAACATATACCCGGTCAAAGTCAATGAATAAACACGCAGGATCAAGTTACTGTACATCTTCTTTTTCCCTTCCTCCATTTTTACCTCACCAAGATAACACAGGGTAAACTATTCCCCTCACCCACGCACACGCCCCTTTGCTTCTAGAAGACTAACCTGACACACCTGACAATCACTTAGCCACGCTGGCAATCTTACAAGAGTTGATTGGTGGATGGGACGTGTACACAATCCAAGGGCTCATACGGGTGGATTATAATCTAAGGGCTAAGATTAGATGATGAGGATGCTCCTCCTCACTATAAATAGAGAAGGGATCACACAAAAGAAGATCATCTAGAATAGGAGTAGTTTAGGAGTAGTGTAGAATAACTTTTTATGTAATTTTTAGCTTATTTTTGCTTATTGTCTTTAATCAATGTAATTTTACCCTTTTAAGCTTGCAATCTTTTCAATTAATCAACAAAATTCAGTTTAATTCATAATGGTGTTTTTACTACTGTTTTTACTTATAAGCAGTTGGTCTTAAAGTGTTTTGAATTTGCTTTAATAAGCTCAACTAAGCTCTCAAATTCTTCTAATCTATTTCTTATTAAGTTAAGCTTTTTTAAGCTTAACTTAATAAGCTCATTACTCAGATTACTTAATAAATGATCTTAATAAGTTGTTTGGATGATAAGCCAATAATGGATGGGCTTATGGCTTTCTTACCAGCTCATCTCTGATAAGCTGAAGCTAGTTGATAAGCTTTATTGAGCATTTTTGTCCTTAGTATAAGCATAGATAAGTACACTCCTCTTTTACTTTATTAAGCTATTATATTTTCGGCTTATTTGCTTATCTATGCTACCTATTGCTTATTTATGGCTTTTTTTTGTTTTAAGTTAGCATAATGTGCTCAATTTCTTAGTTTTAAATAGCTTAGTTTAAGTTTTATTAGAATGCTGCTTAGTATTTAGTTATAATAACTTATTAATGTAGCTTAATATCTTGTACTTATTCTCTTGAGGTTTTTGATCATTTGTCTTTAATTATCATAGTAAATTTGTCTGTTTTTGCTTATTTGAGCTTTTTGAGATATGTCTTATCTTTTAAATGGATTTTTAAAACTTAAAGGGGTGTTTGGGACAAGCAGGATTAGCATAGCAATTCTGTGTTCATAGTGTTATTAAGGTCTTAACCAGTTTTTTCATAAGCCTATATAGTTTTAAATTAATAGATTAATAAGCTTAAATTAGGGGTTTTATGAGTTTTTCTAGTTCATTTTATAAAATCCTTAAGTCTGCAAGTAGTCTTTTCAACTCAAGTCAAGTTTAAAAAAAAGAGGTGTAATTTGTTAGTTTCATTGGTCTTTTTCTAGCTTATTGCCTTATTTAGTTTACTTAGTTCTTGCTTATTTGAGTCATTAGAGTTGAGTATTTAATCTGTTTTAAGTTTTCTGCCTTTTAATTTTGCTTATTGAGTCTTAAAATTAAGTTGAAAACTAGTCATTATTTTAAAAAGCCAAAAAGAATAGGTGTAGTCTGTCATTTTAACTTGTTCCTTTCTAGCTTATTTTCCTGAACATATAAGTGATTAATTCGTGTTTATTTAGGTTATTAGATCATAGGTCTTAATCTATTTTTAGTTTACAGCTTATTTCTAAATGCTTATTATTGGGAATTCTGAGTTACTACTGCTAGTGCTAATTTACTACTGCTGGTTCAGAGTTGATGCTGATGCTAAAGATTGAAGAAAACAGACTAAGTAGTTAGTACTGTTATTTATATTAGTTAGTACTGCCAGTATATTGTTAGTACTGTTAGTTAATAGTTAGTGTTGTTAGTCTTATATAGTTAGTACTGCTATTATGATATGCATGAGTTAAATTAGGAATAGATATGCATTATCATTGTACGCGTTTTGTAAGCCTATTAAGGTTTCCTTAGTGTATAAAAGGAACCCTACGGCATAGTTAGAAATATATATAGAATTCATATCTCATAGTTAGTTATTCTGTAACCTAGGCAGAATATTAGCAATCAATATATTTAAAATTTAGTATTCATTGTTCTTCTTAGTATTACAAGTTAGATTCAGCATAACTTATAGTATTCACAATCATAGTTTCTCTTATAGTTAGTTTGGATTTATCCAGGTTAACTAAGCTTTAACAAGCTAAGAAGATCTGTCATTGGCTAAACAAGTGTATCAGAGCTTTGTTGAGAAACTCCTAAATAAGAAGACCATATATCTACACAAGATCTCATAATCAAAAAGAAGATGGAATCACAGTCATAAACTACCCAAACAGTGTCTGCACTAAAACTTCCAGTACTCAAAACTAGAGATTATGATCTATGAAGCATGAGAATGAAGCAATATCTTACTCACACTGATTATGCTCTTTGGGAGGTTATTGTGAATGGTGATGCACCTATTATTGCATCAGTTAGTACTGAAGGTCCCATTCCTCCCAAAACTGCTGAACAAAAGCTAGCAAGAAAGCATGAATTGAAAGCAAAAAGCACTCTGTTGTTAGCCATTCCTGATGAGCACATATTAAAGTTTCATGGAATCAAGGATGAAAAGAACCCTATTGGAAGCTATACAAGACAGGTTTGAGCAACAAAGAATCAAAGAAAATGCCAGAAAACCATTCTGAAGCAGCAATTGAGAATTTTACTGCTCAAGATCTGAAGGACTGGATAAAACCATTGATAGGTTTTCAAACTCATTCAGCCAATTAGAATCATGGTGAATTATTTCCCAGAAGAGCAAATCTAAGTTATTAAGAAGTCAACCATTTAGCTTGGAATAGATATTGCCTTTGACATGAAAACAAATCTGATCTAGAACACAATGGGCATGATGACTTGTATACATCATGAAGGTGTATAAAGCAGATCTTAAAAGCAAGTCAGCTCAAGTTTCAAACTCTCAGAAGGTGGCTTTTGTATCTCAGAAAACACTAGCAGTACTAATGAACCAGTTAATATTGCTCATGAAGTATTCTACTCCTAACTCACAGGACAAGCTCTTCCTCATCCAATGCTAATAATTCAATTTTTTCCCTTCTTGTCAGTCAATCAAATAGGCAACATAAGACAATAAGACCTTGAGCAATGATAACTGATGGGACATGAAGAGAAGGATCTCAAAGGCAGGTGGCCATCTTACCATGAGAGTTAAGAGATTCTAAAAAACAGGAAGAAACTGAACATCAAATGGGCAAGAAACTGTTGGCTTTGATAAGAAAAAGGTTGAATGTTACAACTGTCAACAAGAGAGGTCACTTTGCTAGAGAATGCAAGGCACCACAAATCAGGAGAAGTCAAAAATAGAGACGTTCCAAAAGAATTGTACCAGTAGAGACTCCTGCTAATGCCTTGGTTGTTCAATATGGATAAGGTGTTATGATTGGAGCTTCAGGCTAATTAAGGACTCCACAGACTTTGCTCTAAAGTCCTATTAATCATCAGTTCATCCAGTTCAGCAAGTTCAAGACTCTGAGGTAACCACTTGCTCTAAAAAAAACACCAAGGATTGCTTTAAAAACCCATGATCCATAAAAGAACACTTTGATAAACAGAAAGAGCAGCTTAAAAAATCTAACCTAGAAATTATAGGTTATCAATTAGGTTTAGAATCATTAGAAGCTAGAATTGTTGTTCATCAAAAAAATGAAGCTGTTTATGAGGAAAGACATTGAATTTTTGAAATATGATGTTAAGGTAAGAGATAATTATATTACAGAAGCTAAAAATCAGTTAGCAGAGGCTTTAAAAGAAAAGGATTATTTGAAACTCAAATTAGAAAAGTTTGAAACATCATCTAAGAAACTAACTGATCTATTAAACAGTCAAATAAGTGTTAATAACAAGACTGGTATTGGTTTTGACAGTCAAATGACTGAGAATGAACTGCATGATATTCATAAGAATAATAGTGAAGTGTTTGAAAGTGCATCTGATAGTAGTGTGAATGAGATTGAAGAGGAAAATAATCAAGTAAATTATAGGTTCAAGAAGGTTGAGTGATATCATGTAGTTCCTCCTCCCTACACTGGGAACTACATGCCCTCAAGACCTGACTTGTCCTTTGTTGGATTAGATGCTTCTGTCTATAAGACTAACGTGAGTGAAACTATCACTAGTGTGCTTAGAAATGAATCAGTTGTATCTAAGTCTAGTAAGGATAATTTGGAACAACCTAAAGATGTTAGGCCTAGTGCACCTATTGTTGAAGAGTGAGAGTCTGATAGTGATGATAACTGTGTGACTAAACCTTCAATTAAACAGAGTAAACCTAGTTACGCTAAAATCAATTTTTTTAATCAAATGAAAATACTAGGAAATCGTTTATGAACGAAAAAAACACATAAAGGCAAGTTGAAACCTATGAAAATGTCAGTTTCCTAGGGATGAAAAAAGAAATGAAAAGGAATAATGACTCAAAAACAGGGGATGTTTTGAGTTCAATAGAAAGCTTGTTTGTGTATGTGAAGACATAACCATATAATTAAGACAGAAAAATTGTTATGAGAAATAAAATGGTAGAAAATGTATGTTTGACTAATATGGGAAGGATTACTGGTCAAAGGAAGTTAGGCCAGTATGGAACAATGCTCAGAGTGAAAATTAACCAAAATAAATTGACTCACCCACATCCTAAAAGGAAATTTTTAGATCCAACTGCGTCTGAACAAATGTCTGGCAATGTACTAGTTAATACTGCAAAGCAAAGCACCTCAAGAGCAGCACTTAACAAATAGTACTACAGATATGTTAATACTGTGCATCTAGACCACTATGAATGGGCGCAAAACCAAGTTTCGAATGTAGATTCATAAAGTCCACATTCATCAGTTAAGAGGAATACTAATCAAAGAACAGCACCTTAAAAATAGGATTTTAAAGAAAAAGTAATACTGCTAAGGTAAAACATGTAACTATGCTGGGGACCAAACGCAATATGTTTAGTTATTGTTCGAGGACATGAGAAATTTTTGTTAAGTCCTCAGCATGCGGAGAATTGGAGATCAAACAGGAAAAATAAATTTGACCATATCTCCAAAGAAGTGATCTACAGTGCCTAAAAGATTTGACTAGGTTTGACCCTCAGCAGACTCAAGTCATGATGCTTGGGTCCCCCAAGAGAAACTAATCTCTTAATTTTGAGTGCAGGGTAATCCACAATATGCTTTATAGGATCAAGGGATTTTTGATAGTGGATGCTCTAGGCATATGACTGGGAACAAGTCCTACCTAACAGATTATCAAGACATTGATCAAGGATAAAGAAGCTGAGAATGTGGATGTATACTTATATAGATCAATGATTGGGTCATTGATGTACTTAACAACTTCTAAGCCTGACATAATGTTTGCTGTTTGTGCTTGTGCAAGGTTCCAAGTTACACTAAAGACTTTACATCTTCATGCTGTGAAGAGGATCTTTAGATACTTAAAAGGTCAGCCTAAATTGGGCCTTTGGTATCCTAAAGATTCACCATTTAACTTGGAAGCCTTTTGTGATAGTGATTATGCTGGAGCTAGCCTTGACAGGAAATCTACAAACAGGTTGGTTATCAATTGACCGTTGGTCAAGAGTGTTGATTCAATGGCAAAGTAATGAAGCAGACATAGAAGGCAATTCTACCCTACAAAAGCAGAGTATGTTGCTGCTGCTAATTGCTGTAGACAGGTGTTATGGATCCAAAATCAAATGCTTGATTATGGGTTCAATTTCATGAACACCAAGATTTACATTGATAATGAAAGCACCATTTTTATTATGAATAATCCAGTGATTCATTATAAAACCAAGCACATTGAGATAAGACACCATTTCATCAGAGATTCTTATGAGAAGAAGTTGATTCAAGTGATCAAGATTTACACAGACCATAATGTTGCAGATCTTCTCACAAAGGCTTTTGATGTTAGCAGGTTTAACTTTTTTATTGCTAGCATTGGATTACTTAATCTCTAAAGTATTGTTTGAGAGGAGGTTTATTTGTTTAGATAACAGTTTTTAACTTTTATTCATGGGTTATGCATAAATATGGATCCTTATGAATTTTTACATGTCTATCTAGTAATTTCTAGTGTGCTTGTGATGAATAGAGGCATGTTGTTGTATAGTTATTAGAGAAAAAGTTAATAATGTTAGTCTAATTTTAGTGTTGCTCTGTATATGTGTATTGGCATAACTGATAATACACATAGAAGCTTTGTTTGAGGGAAGGCTATATGAAACTATGTGTATAAGTGCATCGGATTATACATCATGGATGCTTAGAATGGAGTGCAAGAGCTGCCAAGTGATGAAAATAGGTTAATTCTGGTAACTGATACTTAGTACTGCTAAGCTTAAAAGTTAATACTGTCAGTTATTATGAGCAATATGCAAGATGTTCTAGATTGTGTTTCTTTGTGTTAGGTACTGTTGGACTTAGTTTATACTGTTGGATGAAACTTTGTACAAAAGTTGATGCTGCTAGGCTTAGTTAGTGCTGCTTACACGGGTTTAGTAATGAGATTGATGATTAGTATTGGGTTTCTACTGGTAACTATTTTGTTTATACTGCTACAAAAGTTAGTACTGCTAGGCAAAAGTTAGTACTGCTGGGCAAAAGTTAGTACTGCTGAGCCAAATTTAGTACTGCTTGTTACCGTTAATACTGTTCGGGGCATAACAGATTTTCATTAATTAATTATAACCGTTGAGATATTTCCGCCAACAACTTCGCTTATAGGGGTCTATATTTGGATAATTCTTGATCTTTCTTTCTTTTATAAGTTTTACTTCAAGATAAAGATTCAACTTTATTCAGTCGGTCCAATCACACCCTTAAGCTCTCTTTATAATATCTCAATTAACTTTGCCAAACCCTCATACTCTCATCAACGAACTTAAACCCAGAACCCTTCTCATAAATCAATCACTATATGGCGGATTTGAAGTTTGTCGATCAACATAATATGGTTGCTTGTTTGGAAAAGACAGAGGAGAACGCTGAGTTTCATCAGATAGTGGACTTCCTCTCTACATGTTCGATCAATTATGCTCTCACTGTAAGTCCCACTATCTATGCTTCTTACATTGAACAGTTTTGGAATACTGCCACTTCCAAAACAGTCAATTCAGTGAAGCAAATACATGCTATTGTTGATGGCAAGGCTGTGGTCATATCAGAATCATCAGTGAGAAGTGATCTTCTCTTTAATGATGAGGATGGTATTGCTTGCCTAACAAATGATGAAATTTTTGAAAACCTTGCATTGATGGGATATGAACAGCTTTCTACAAAACTTACTTTTCAAAAAGGTTCATTCTCACCTCAATGGAAATTTCTGATACATACCATCCTTCATTGTATAAGTTCAAAATCAACTGCTTGGAATGAATTTTCAACTAATTTGGCTTCAGCAGTTATATGTTTAGCAAAGGGTCAAAAATTTAATTTTTCTAAATTAATTTTTGATGGTATGTTGAGGAACTTGGATCCAAAGAAATTTTTAATGTATCCAAGGTTTTTACAACTCTTTTTGAATAACCAGCTTAAAGATTTACCAGAACCTTTTAATGATACTTATGAGACACCTAAACACAGTAAAAAAGTTTTCTCTAATATGGCAAGGAAAAGTAAAAAAATTTCAAGAAAAGTTACTCCACTATTTGACTCCATGTTGGTGCAAGACCAAGCACCTAAGGGTGAAGGTTCAGCAATACCCCTTGAACCCCAACCCACACCCTCTACCTCACAACCAAATGTTTTAGAACCTCAAATTGAATCACTTCAAACTAAAACACCTCTAACAGTTTCCCATGAACTTCAAACTAAAGCTCACATTAAGCAAATACTCCCATATCCATCGACATATCAAAGAAAACAAAGAAAGACTCAAAAACATAGGAGAGCCAAAAAGGTGTACCTCAGACTAGTATGCCTCTAGAACATAGAGCAGATGAGGTTGTCCATAAGGAGGGGGTGACTGTGTGGAAAGGGCTATCACTACTGATGTTAGCTTAGTTGCAGCACATGACAGTGATAACATTCTTAAGACCTAATCCACGGCAATGTCTAATGATCCTCTTTCTCAGGAAATTAGTTCAGGTGACAGTCCCAAGTGCCAAGAAACCATGGGGAGTGCTCCTGCTCAGACTAGGTCTGAGAGAGTGCTTGAAAATCCTAATGAACCACCTCTCTTATAAGATCACACATCTGGAAGTGGGGAGAGCAACATGAAACATACTTTTGAATTGATGGATAATGTACCAAACACACCCTATGATTCACCTCTCTCAAGAGGTAACACACCTGGAAGTACTGAGGGTAGAATGGAACTAACTCATTGACAAAAAGGGTTCTTTCCTTAGAGGAAGCAAAGACTGCTCAAGACAGAGTGATCACCAGATTGAAATTGAGGGTCAAGAGGCTAGAAAAAAAGAGAAAGGCGATACTGAAGTGATTGTAAAAGACAAGGGTAGTGGTGAAAAAGGTGGTAGTACTGCTGATCAAGTTAGTACTGCTAGGCCAGAAGTTAGTGCTGCCAGTGTTCCTGTGAATGTTAGTGCTGCTACTCCATCTACTCCTCCTACAACAACTATATTTGGTGATAAAGATATCACTATTGTTCAAACACTTGTGAAGATAAGAAGTGAGAAAGCAAAGGAAAAGGAAAAAGGAGTTGTTCTCAAAGATGAAGAAGAACCTCCTAGACTAAACAAATCAACTACAACACTTCAACCTCTTCCAACTATTGATCCAAAAGACAAAGGTAAAGGTGTACTGGTTGAAGAATAACCTGAGAAACCAGTGAAAGTAAAAAGAAGGGATCAAGGGTTAGCTCAAATTGAAAGTGATGCAGAGTTAGCTTAAAGATTACATAAGGAAGAGTTAGCAGAGTTGGACAGAGCATAAAAAGAAAGACACGAGCAAGAAGAAGCTACTAGTGCTGCTTTATCTGAAGAGTTTGATGAAATTCAAGCCAGAATAGATGCTGATCATGAACTGGTTGCAAGACTGACACATGAAAAGCAAGAAAAGTACACAATTAAAGAAAGAGACAGATTGTTAGCAGAATTCTTTGAAATAAGAAAGAAACAATTGGTAGCAGAAAGAGTAGAGGCAATAAGGAACAAACCACCTACAAGAACTCAAGTTTGGAACAGGATGATTACTTACCTCAAACATATGGGTAAGTACACTCATCAACAACTAAAGCACGATAACTTTGAAGAAGTTCAGAAACTATATGAAAGAGAGAAGAAGTGGATTGATGACTTTAAGCCTATAGATGATAGCAGTCAACAGCAAGCAGAAAGCACTAAAAAGAGACCAAAAGCAGGTTTTAAAGAAGAAAGTTCCAAGAAACAGAAACTAGGAGAGGATAATGATGCTGAAAAAGAGGAGCTTAGAGATAGTATGGATGTAGTTCCAAGGGATAATGTTGTTATTGATGTTGAATCTCTGGCCACCAAATATCCAATTGTTGATTGGAAGACACATATTTTAAATGAAAATATGATGTATTATCAAATCATCAGAGTAGATGGAAGTTCCAAGAATTACAAGATATTCAATGAGATGTTTGATGATTATGTTAGATCTACATAGGTTGGTAAATGAAAGATATGAGACAACAAGTCCAGAAGGATATGACTTGTTACTTTGGGGAGATCTGAAGACCTTATTTGAGCCTAATAAAAAAGATGAAATCTGGAAGAATCAACAGGACTTACAATTGATTTGTAGAGATTGTTTGAATCATCATGTATGTTATGAATAATGGAGTAGTATTCACATGATGATTTTGAGAAGAAATATCTCTAAACTAGAAATGCTTTCATTGATATTAATAGAAGACTAGAGGTTGATTATGAAAATAAGAAGGCATTTGAGCTTCTGAGATTTACAAGATCACAACTTCAGAAGTAGAAGAGTGTTTGGATACATCCTCCTGATGATCAAGATGCTGATACTGAAGAAACTTGATGATTAACAAGGTGAATATCAAGTTTAGGGGAGGATTGTTAGGAATTAAAGGCTTCTGAAGTTACTACTGTTAGTTTTGGAAGTTGATACTGCTGGTTCAAGATTGTGCTGTTGTTGAAGTTTAAAGAAAATAGTCTAAGTTATTAGTACTGGTAGCTATAATAGTTAGTGCTGCCAGTACATTGTTAGTACTGCCAGTATAGTTAGTATTGTTATTTAATACTTAGTGATGTTAGTCTTAAATTGTTAGTACTGCTATTATGATATGCATGAGTTAAATTATGAATAGATATGCATTATCATTATACGCGTTTTGTAAGCCCATTAGGGTTTCCTTAGTGTATAAAAGGAACCTTAAAGCATAAATCTAGATATATTAGTCTTTCAGAGTTTTTTATAGCTTCAAGGTTGTAAACCCTAACACTATCCAAGAGTGTTCATAGTAATATATTGATGCTTATTGTTTTGGTTGTATTTTTGTGTCTCAAACATACTTTTTCTTTATTCTTCTTAGTGGTATAAACTAGATTCCGCATAGTTTATATCATACACTCAAAGTTTCAATCTTAGTGTCTTTGGATTTATCCAAGGATATTAAACCTTACATCAAGCTAAGGAGTTCAAGATATGTTCATTGGGATCAACAACCTATTATTGTGTTTATTTATGATTGTATGAAACCTAGAACGTAGATCTTAGTGGTGTTGCCTCTTATGATGGATGTGCACGTTAGTTCTTAGAAAACTAGATTTCTGTCAATAATCGTTGTTGATATGTCTAGGGAAACATGATTGTGTAGAAAGGATACCATTAGGTAACAGTATTCATACTACCTTGCCCCCTAATATGGTTGATCCATTTTTAATGTATTTTACATGCACTTAGTAAACTCCTAGGGGCTATGTAATAGTCTTCATACTACCTTGCATGTGCGTTGCTCTAGTGGCATACTAAGTAGACGGCGGGTTCGTGTAATTCGTTCACCGAAGCTTTAAGAAATAATTACATAGATCCATCACAAGGTGTGACAAGTCAACAAACACTAGGGAAGCAATCTAAGGAGTAACACATGATTTAAATAGACACAATCTTTATTCTTATTGTTAATCACCATTAGTTTAATTATTATTTAGGATTAAATAGCTAAAACCAAACCTCTTCTCTCTCAATATATATGATTTTAACCCCTTCCCCCAACCCATAAATTCTGTATAAACGAGAACAAGCCTTTTCCCAACCTATTCCTCGAGTGAACGATAAACAACCCGAGTCTTGCCCGCATAACAAAACAACATCGATTAGGTGGCACTGCCTAGGGAGTGTAAAACTTCTTCGTGTAGAAAGTCAACAGAGCAAAAACAACCGCACATCAAGTTTTTGGCGCTGCCGCCCTGGGAATAGTTTGGTTATGATCATAGTTTAGCTTAGTTCTACTTGCTTCAATCCTTTCAAGTAAGATTTAATTCTCACATATTAGCTTTCTTGTAGCCTATCTTTTCTTCGTGTTAATTGTTTCGTAACCCATTTTCGTCAACCACCATAGGAGACGAGAATCCTATCCGTACTCTAAAACATTACTCCAGACCAAGCCACGAGGGCTATAGTAATACCATCAAGCTCCCCGAAGGGAACAACGTGGTACCTCTTCGATCTAACACTATCCGGTTGGTGCAAAACGGATGCTCATTCCACGGACTATGGTCTAAGGATCCAAATCAACACCTCAAGGATTTCCTTAAACCTGTAGAGTCACTTGACCTTGACGGTGAAAACAGGGAAAGAACGCGCCTGCATTTATTTCAATTTTCCCTACACAATCAAGCTAGCAATTAGCTTGAACGCCTTCCAACATGATCCATCTCCACATGGGAGGATCTTACTACCCAATTCCTTGCTCAATTCTTTCTACCAGAAAGGACCGCAAAACTCTGCAATGATATCCTGATGTTCCAACAACATCATGGAGAATCTCTATCCAAAGCATGGACTCGTTTCAAGGACTTACTCCAAAAAGTCCCTCATCATGGCATCGATCTTTGGCTCCAAGTCTAAATTTTTTATGACCATGTCAATCCCGTCACAAGACGAACCATTGACCAATCGGCCGGTGGTAAGCTTCGTGACCTCAACCCCGAAGAATCCTGGGCAATATTAGAGGACCTCGCCCTCTATGACAACGAAAGTTGGAACGACCCAAGGGATTTTGCTAAGCCGGTCAAGGCAATCGCATTGCCTCAAGATGTCCCGAGTACATCCGACCGCCGTCTAATCGAGCTTGAAAATCAAGTCCAATGCTTGATGGAAGCTCATCTTGCTCCAACACAACCTACCCAAATGAACAAAATCACTACCCCACGTGAAATCTGCAGTGGTCCCCATGACCCTCAGTGTTGCATGGAAAACCCTGAACAAGCCTTCGTTAACTACGCATCTTCGCATATGAACGAAATTAGAGGCAAGAAGTTCACCTCAAACCATGGACCAAGGAATTTCAATGATGTCGCCAACACTTGGAAGGACAAACCAAACTTTAACCAGGTACATACCCAAACCTTTACTAGCCCACAAGGCGGATCAATCTCCATCCACTCCTTTAGTTATCAAATGAAGCTTGAAAAGGCATTACTTGATTTTGAATCTAACCAAGAGAAAAGGTTATCTCACCTAAGAACCCAACTAGAACAACAACAGGATGACATGATTGGCAAGATTAACCTCCTTTGGAAAACTATCTCCAAAAAGCTCAATGACACATCTTCCCTTAAAAATGCAGGAAGTTCCATGGCCCCCAGAAGCATTGCAGCAATCAGCCATGATGAGAAGGAGGAACTTAGAAAGAAAGGAATCAAAAGCCCATCAAAATTTCTCTCCCTAAAATATCTCTCTTTCGCATCTATAAAAGAACTAAACAAAAATCCGTCATCTCTAAAACGCGTTCATTTTGTCAATTCAATCATTATCTTAAGCACGGACAGTGATACGGAGGAAGAAGACGCCTTATTAACCAACGCATGCAACCTTGACCTTGGTGGTATGGCAAAAGGAAAAGAAGAATTAAAAGAGCAAGGCAAGGAAGAGAATGAAATGGAGGCTGACATGGAAGTAGAAGAAGAAGAAAGTGAATTTGAGACTGATGAGGAAATTGAAGAAATAATCGAGGAAGAGGAAGATGACGGAGATGGTGAGTACTTCAACTCATTCCCAACTATGATGGAATTAACACATCATGAATGGCTGTTAAAGATTCCTTGACCTCCATAGGTGAAGGCAAGGATAAAAACCAGAAGCCCGAACAACACCAAAATATCCTGCATGATCAGTCACTTCTTAATAATACACACCCACATAGACTTAGAATCACCACTCAATATCATGTCTAGGCGTCAATACAATCAGATAATGACTTATGAGCTTACATCGAGGCAGAAACCATCAAACCCCAAAAAAATCAGCAACTTTGTAGGAAGAATAAGAGGCCTAAATATTTTCATAGGAAGCTTCACCTATGAATGCGACTTTATGATATTAGAAGATACCACTAGCATTATTGATCACCAATTTGGAGAAATGGTCTTTGGAAAACCCTTCATAGACGAAACCGGCCTTATCTACGATAAAGAGAAAGGAACAATTATGTTTGAGCAAGGTGATGGGAAAATCACATTTAAAATGCCTTACACCATGGAGATATTCAAGCAAACATGGCTTATGGGATTGAGCACCGATTCCATACCCCCGTCTGCCCATGAAGAAAACTTTAGGCACGGAAAGACGCACTACTATCAAAGCTTACTCATTGGAAATGAGTACAAACAGGATGAAGGTGATAGGAGAGGAATTAGGCATTTGATGAGATTGGAAAAAGAAATGATGGATAACAAAAGAGAAGTCACGTAAGGACGTATGACTTCGAGTCTAGCTACAAGACTTATTAATAAAGAAAAGCGCTTCTTGGGAGGCAACCCAATTTACTTTTCCCGCATATTAGGAGTGTCATGTGTGTTTTAATTCTTTACTATTTGTTTTATTATGTTTGAATTATCTTGTGATCATGCTTTGTATTGTCTTTAACCTCGTCTTAATTTCAATCAAAGATATTTTGCAAACAATAAGTGTAGAGGAATTTATCCGGCTTTTGAGCCAAAATTCAAACATATTTAATGAATCGTTTAGATTAATTCGCGTCAATATCGAGTCATATGATTGAATTGTTAATTCTTAGGTTTTATATAGCAATTTATACAGAAACTAACTTATGGAATCAAGTGCAGGAAATTTTTCATCAAAAACAAAAATTTTGTTTTCACAGAACGTGGGAGACGGGCGTCCCGCGATTAACTACTCAACTCCATGCACCACACACTTGAACAGGTGTCACACAACCCCGGACAGCGTCAAACGCCAGGTCCCCAGAAAACTCAAAAGTTTTACTTATTTTTAAAATACAACATGTGCAACATTTAATATAGTTATTCTTCTGTAAAAACATAGTAAAGACCTGACAGTATAATAATCTTTCATCCTATCTATCGAGTCGAACCCTAAATTCATATTGTATATTGGTAAATCGCACATTTTATGCTTGGTATAGTTTTCTCTGTCTTAGTATTACAAGTATATATTTGATTGAGAATAAGCTTGGAAGTTTCTTAGGAAAGTTTTCATTTGGATGATTCTTGGAGGACGATTTAACCATTTATCATATGGTTCTTCTCCATTATTGAGTAAACCAGGGGAGTACTAGTTTCTTTTCCTTGTTTTCTTATCCCTTTATTCGTTTTAATGGGTACTTCTAGAGAACATTAGAGACAATGTTCAACTTAAGTGTAGGGGGAAAATAAGCCTTAAAACTATTCTTTCATTTGTTATTTCCTTTGTCCTTAAAATGATGGGTAATATATCGAAATATAGCATAAGAGGTAAGTTTTACCTAAATTTAAATTTTTTTACGACACATACCGACGAAAACCGAGTAATAATAGCGTCTCATGGATAGGAATTTTATGACTAGCAAAATAACCCTCATAATTCTACCCCAAAAAATGTGAGGTTCGCCCTTAGATCTTTAGGAATTCGGGTACACATCGTTGGTAACCCAAGACGATTTTATCTTTACCCAGTTCGAGTTAAGGTTGATCTGCAGGCGTGCATGTCTATTCCATCATTACGGCCATGTATGCATTGCCTTGTCGCCTTTTATGGAATGTCTGGTGTTAGTAAAATTCATATGAGTGTACCAATAGCATATTAAATTCTAGAACTTGTTTTTGTGATGCATCCTAAGACCGCATAGTAAGTATTAGGATTTGCTTGATAAGAGGCATTATGATTAACCTATGTTTTAAACTTGTAATTGTTATGATGGTCACCTCGATCATATAACTATCCCACACCCTTACTATGCACTCATTATTAGTGCAGGATACCCCTAGTACAACCCTTTGAGCCTATCATTTTTCACGGTTCTTGTAATTTTCTGTTAATTCGGACTATTAATTAAGAGCATTGACACCCTTAAACCAATCGTTACACCCAAAAAGCCTTAGCCTACCTTATATGTACTCATCTTAGTATACATATATTGGTTAGAACCCAAGTTAATATGTTTGAGTACAAACGAACGGACTAAGTCCTTATCCTTGTAAATACAGTTTTGGGACGATTGGGATTCATGGTAATATTTATTTCGCGAAAGAATAGGGAAGAAAAGTTAAGTCAATACCCTCATATGTTTGTCATATGATATCCATGTTATTTTGATCTACCTCAAATCGGGTCAATAAATAGATTGTAAATATCGAGCATGTAAAAGTTCAAGTGTAGGGGTACGTGTTATAAACCCCATGTGATTAGTATTTATTACTTAAAAAAAATGAGAAAAGAAAAAGAAACAGATTGATGTAGAGTTGTGTAGAGTTTGTATATCTTTACGTGTCCATTTGTCATTGCTAGCAACCAACACCACGTGTATTCGTAAAAAATAATTACTAACCCTTCCACTCTAAATCAACCAAAGTCACCACCCAAATGATCCCCATCCGTTTCATTTCTAGTATAATTATCTTTACACCTCTCACCCCAGAACCATTTAAAAGACCTCTTAGATAGTAATACATAATACTTGCACCTAGTGTTGGAGGTTTGATCCTTTACCAAGCCTATGGTAATTTATATGCTAAGACAGGCAATGAGTGTGATTTTCTGTTTCCCTCATATGTTATAATTCATTATACACCCGAGTGAAAGAGAGAATCTCAAACACTTATGTGAGGTGCTAGTATATATTTTCCGTGCTTTTAATTACGAGATCTAGGAGGTTGTGTTGTAGAATATTTTTAAATAGTAGGTAAAACGACCCCTCATATTGTTATTGTCTAGGTAGAAAAGCCCATTTGCTTGAGGACAAGCAAATCCCAAGTGTAGGGGTATTTGATGAGGTGTCATTTTATACACTTTTTGGGGTCGTTTAACCCCTAAAATCGTGTGTTTATGCCCAAAATAGGTACTTAATCGTTCCTTTTTAGGTATTTCTCATTTGGAAGACATTTGGATGAATTACACGTGACTTGGGCTCATTTGGAGAAGAAACGGACGAGATTACAAACCAACACCAAGACTCTTGAAGATTTGTATTCACAGAGCCTAGAGACGGCGTCACAATCCATACACAACGCCGTCATAACTCATCAAGTGACGGCATCATATATTTCAAGACGGCATCAGCCCGTACCGACTCAAATTCAGATCTAGAAGATTCATTTTACGACAGCGTTACAATTAAAACGCGACACCGTCGCGTCGATTTTCTTATATATACAAACCCGAATTTAGGTTTTGGGTGTAACTTTGAATAAAAAGATGAACGGAACCCTAGTTCGTTTAGCAGCTGTACGAGACGATTTTAGGGTTTAAAAACCCTATTGTACCTCTTCCAATTCATGTTTTAATCAAGTAAGTTTTTACTTTAATCATGTTCAATATGTCTATTGTATCCAGTGTGATCTTTGTTCATTCTTTATCTTAACAATGCTTGGCAAAACCTATTTTTGTGTTTTCTTTAAGATTTTATGAAACCTAGAATGTAGATCTTAGTAGTGTATGCCTCTTGTGATGGATGTGCACTCCCAAAAAAACAAAACGAATAAGGTTCTTAAAAACCAAAGCTTTCTATCAATAAATCGGTTATTGATAATATCTAAGGGAAACGTGATTGTGTAGAAAAAGATACCATCGGTGTAATAGTTCCTTTCAAACTACCATGCCCTAATATGTTGATCCACTTTTAATGTATATTACATCAACTTAGTAAACTCATAGGGCCGTTGTAATAGTCTTCATACTACCTGCATGTGCGTTGCTATTTAGCGGCATACTAAGGTAGAACGGCGGGTTCGTGTAATTCCGTTCAAGCTTTAGGAAATAATTACATAGATCATCACAAGTATGCCAAGGAAACAACACTAGGAAGCAATCTAGGAGTAAATACATGATTTAAATAGGCACAATCTTTATCTTATTGTTATGCAA
The DNA here is from genome assembly GCA_026074375.1 of Tanacetum coccineum. Lineage (NCBI taxonomy): Eukaryota > Viridiplantae > Streptophyta > Magnoliopsida > Asterales > Asteraceae > Tanacetum > Tanacetum coccineum. Next base: position 27,517 of record BQNB010016458.1, read on the forward strand.
CCGTTTAGTTTAGATTATTATTTAGTTTAAATTTAAGCCCCCTAAAAACCCCAAACCACTCTCTCTTAATTATATGATTTTACCTGCTTTCATAAAATACAAAAATACAAAAAGAATCTTCCCTTGACCCTTAGAATTTTGTTAGACCGTGATCAAGCCTTCCCAACTTATTCCTCGAGTGAACATCAAACAACCCCGAGTCTTGCCCATACTACACCACAACGATTAGGTGCACTGCTTAGGGAGTTGTAAAACTTCTCATGTAGAAGTCATATGACAACCGCACATCAGAATGGAAATCCAGATTTTGTTCTTGAGTAGTGCATGTGTTCTATTCTTGGAGATAGGATTTTATGATTTTTCCACATTTATTTAGTTGAGCAAGTCTTTGACCAAAAATAGTTTGAGTGACGTATATACATATAATATAGCTCAATATTTATAGTTGTAACTATTATGTGAAGAGGGCCACGAAGGTTTATATATGGAAAGATAGATAAGCATCCTACCATACCTAGTTTTAAATTTTTCCATAATGATAGTCATGTAAAATAATATGTCTGAAAAGTTTGTACTTCGTAGTAACCTTTAACAAGGTTGGTTTTCCAACATAATTCATAGTAAAATGAGTTTTAACAAAGATGCATTTCAAGTGGGTATTAATAAAGACTTTTAAAATCTTGAAATCGTAATAGGTAATGAAACTGTTACAAAATGATTTTAAGTTTTTAATAAAAATATTTGTTTTGTTTTATTTTGTCCAAACGGGGTTAAATAATAATATATAACAAAATTTGATATTTAACGCATGTCGTAATACAAGATAATAATGCAACCGTTGAAAAGTATTGAAGCGCCATGCTTAAAAGGGTATTCTAGAAAACATTTCACTGGCATGCATTTTGTTACCAAAAGACTTGACTTAACCGAATTCATACCATCTCTGAAACACGGACATCAGAAAGAAAGTTGTTATCTTGGTCAACGTAGATGACTTATTTATGAATCATAAGTTCATCACTCTTCTAGTAGTCCTTTTTATTTCATGAGTCATCCCCCAAGGTTGGGGTCATATGACGAAACAACAAATGAGATGACATTGTAGGGTTTTTTTTCCTGAGGTGCCTAATTATGTAATCTGACTCATCGGTTCAGAACGTGGTGTCGAATTAGGCTGACTATGACACGTTATGGATGTCGTAAAAGTCTGATAAGATTCTTTCTCATCTATGCTTACTGTTCTAGAAATTACCTCGAAGCATCCTATGATCCTAATAAATCCATGTTGTATGATGCAACTTATTATCACGTTGTCCAGACGTCATAATACTTGCATCACATAGGCATGCATTTATTGTTATCGCATTCTAAGAGTGTTTCAAATAGCACATAGAAATCTAATGTAAGTACTAACAATTTGCAAGCAATACACATATACATAAATGCACACATAGTTCTTATTACACATGCTATATGAGGGTACTTAGGTTATAGTCTAGGTCAAAACTACCTAGTTCTCTTTAACCAATGGCTTTGATACCAATCTGTCACACCTCGTCTAAGGCGGAAACACAAGATGTAACGGAGAGGATCATCATAGCACATTGATATAAGACAGTAGAGAATTTACTAAATTAATCTTTAATATAAACTTGTCATGACGACTCCCGACACAAGTAGAGACTTGTATCGTGGATAGTCAATACCACGACAACGTAGTCACATAGTCATAATAATCCCACAACCCAGGACAAGTACAAATAAACAAATAGTTCAAAACTACCAGAAGATACTAATGCAAATAACATAAGGGGTGAGTAACCTGGGACCACAAGGGTTACGTCCTAGGTCTCTCTAAGCAATGCGAGAAGGCTCTATTCCTCCTTAGACACAACAATTTGATTACCTTAAAATGAATACTCAAAAACGTCAACATAAAGTTGGTGAGCTCGTAGGTTTAAGTAATAAACCTATTTAATGTGCATATAGTTTAGGTAGGACAAAAGTGACAAGATATGCATATATATAAGCATTTATGGGACTAGCTACACAAACAATAATTTACAAAATAAAACTCAAATATTAATGGGTGCATATTTCCGCAATATCACTGGAATATCTACCAAAGTATAATGGGTGCCTCTTCCCGACAGTAAATTTAGCATTCGCAATCTAAGTACAGTAACGCACATATAGCAATATTAACGCACATAATGTCCAAGTAAGAAATAGTGTAACACATCACAAAATATTTAAAATATCCTTTGAGTATCATTTTCCATTTAGGTAAACATATGTAAAAAGGGGCAACGAAGAGCTCATAAGCTAAGTGGTGAATAGAATAATTCAACAAGTGAGAACGAGTTACGATTGTTTATACGCGACCTAGACTGGAATATAGGTGCGCTTTAGGAGCAAGGAAATCAATAGTGAAATGATGCATATTGAGATTTTTTATAGAGTTTCATCACACCTAACATGTTTTGTCTTAAGTCATGTAAGCCATAAATGTGATCCTTGTAAAAGTTATTTAGATTTTATTAAGTTTGGACGCTAGGCAAAAATTATATTTTTTATCAATCTTTAGAAAATCTCCGTTACCATTATCGTCTTCTAAACCACTTCCGCTCAATTTTTATTCGCCTGAATTGCTATGTAACCTACCAAAAGTATAGTTGCCAAATTTTTCTCGGCCATTATATACTTCACTATTATTTTAAGTCACCAACTTTAATATATCTTATTTGCTCACTTAATAATATTTTAGAAAGTTTCCAACGCGCATATAACTTATATAAGTGATACTACAATATTTATTAAGGATTTTATAGCTTATTTGGACTAAAAAACGCCTAAAACCCTAATTTTACGTTTCAATCAGCTCATTTTTATTAGCAAATGTTTGCAGAAAGTTTATAATATTTCACTGATTTTAGTCCGACTAAGAAGGCGGTAACTCGCTTCTTTCCATAGGATTCAACGAAATGGTCAAAAACAACATTTCAAGGAAAAGTCACGTTCTACAAGTTTTCTCTTATAAGTCTTACCCGACTCGAACCCGAAACGGGTCAAAAACACAAAAACGTAAACTGGACATAATGTGTATAAAACAATTTTTGGTGGAAAAATTGCTAGTTTTTATCCTAACTTCATTTGGTCACAACTCACTCATTTTAAGTCGGATTTTAATGGTTTTTATACCCACACGTTCGTATTTAAGTATATACTAGCATGGTACCCGCGCAATGCGGCGGCGGATACCCTTTGAGTATATTTTGTGGGGAGCAAATGTTATCCGGTTAAATGTTTTTTAACAATAATTGTACAAATGAATGATAATTTAAACTAAAATAACTTTAAGCAGTAACAATGCAAAATATTTTATATCCAAATAAACGTAAGGTCCAAACAAAATAAGGGAACATAAGTAGCATCTTTGAAACATAAGTTAAAATAGATGGGTACCCGCGTGTTGCAGCGACGGGTTCCCGTATAATTAAGTTTTCCGGCGAGGGACTGGGCGAGGTTCAAGGGCCGGAAGAATGTTGGATGACTGAATCTATTATGTGTGAAGTATGATTAGTTTGTGTTGTAGCTTTTTGATTCTTTCATAAACCATGAGTTTTTTTATATTAAATTTTATAATTGGCCATTTTAATGTAATCAAATAAACTTTTTTTTAGTTTTATATGTTAAAAATATTGATATGGTAGTTACACATTTTTCCCATTAAATCACTTATTTATTATTAATATAACCATTACAAGTTTTGAGGTTACATGATGATAAATGAGATGTTACACAAAAGGGATTCATAAATAAGAAATTATTAGGTCATGTTTTATCTTGAATGCCACCACGGATGTAGAATGTTTGATATAGAGGATTTAAGAGAGGAATGCATGTGTTCACAATTTTTCAAATTTTATTAAGAATGAGAATGGGAGGGAAAGTAAGAGTTACCAAGCTTAACCCCCTAATGTTGATTAGGGAGGTATTTTTATAAGAGTGGGGAGGAATTAGCTTCCCTTCCTTTATTGTCCTAATTTGCAAATGTCCCTATTCTTGGGATAAATATGCTATTTTTCACCTTTAAGGCTTATTCTCCTTTTTACACACTACTTTCTATGATTAAATAAAGTAAACCAACATTAATAATAATAATTAAATACCATCTAAAGTTATCATATCGACACTTTTATGATCCTAACAATCTCCCCTAAGTGATCGATTATTCTGGGCGTTCCTTTTTGTCCTAGTGGTCTTCGTTCACACTACATCTCCCAACGTCTAATGTGACTCTCGAAGCTTCAACGTGCTTACCAATTTCTTACTCTAAACAGTTATAGGTACTCAGATCTTCTTTTTTTGGGACTTGGAGTCACATAACCATGCTTACATCATTATTATAGTTTTTAAACCTTACCACCCCTCACCCACAACCCATCCTCTCCTCCCATCAGGAAGGTTTATTTAAAAAGCCTTTATAATAATGATCGTGATAGCAATGGTTATGTGACTCCAATGTCCTCAATAAAAAGATTACTGATGTCTATAATGCTGTTTCGAGGTATGAAATTGAAGAAGGTTGAAGCATCGTGTAATCACATGAGGACGTTGGGAGATGTATGTGAAGGAAGACCCGGATCAAGAAAGGAACGCCCAGAATAATCGTCTTAGGGGAGTTGTTAGGATCATAAAGAGTGTATCGATTAATGATACTTTAGATGGTTGTAATTATTATTTATTAATGTTGTTACTTGATTTCTATAAGTGGAAAGTAGTTTGTAATAAGGAAGTATAATGCTTAAGTGGAAAAATAGCATATTTATCCAAAGAAGATGGGAACTAGTTTGCAAAATTAAAGGACAATAAAGGTAGGGGAAGCTTAATCCACCCCTCTCTTATAAATTACCTCCTCTATATCACAAACATTAGGGGGTTAACGCTTTTATCTCTTACTTTCCTCCCATTATCTCTTTTCTTTATAAAATTTGAAAATGTGAAACCTCTTGCATTATCTCTTTATTCTCTCTTACGGAAACCTTTCTTATCGTGTTGTTTCAAGATAAAAACAGGACCTAATAATTTATTATTATAATCCTTTGTAAACATCTCATTGTATATTCTTGTAATCCTCAAAACTTGTAAGGGTTATATTAATAATATATAGTGATTTAATGGGAAAAAATGGTAACTAAATTTCAATTATTTTTTAACTTATAAAACTAAATAAAAGTTTTTTGAGTATACATTAAAAGGTCAATTATAAAATCTTAATTTAAAAATAAACTCCCTGTTTTATGAATGAATCAAAAAGCTACAACACAACTATCCATATTCACATAATGATTCTAGTCATCCTAACATTCTTCCGGCCCTTGTAACATCGCCCTCCAGTCCCTCGCCGGAAAATTATTTTTTACACGGGAAAACCGTCGCGCAACACGCGGCTTACCCATCTATTTAACTTATGTTTACAAAGATGCTACTTATTGTTCCTTATTTTGTTTGGTAACTTAGTTTATTTGGATATAAAATTATTTTGATTGTTATGCTTTTAATCGTGATTTTAGTTTAAATTATCATTCATTTGTACTATTATTGTTTAATTAATACACATATTTAAGGATTAACATTTGCTCCCCTCACAATATTATATATAATCAAAGGGTATCCGCCGCAGCATTGAGAGTGAGTGGGTACTTGCTAGTTATTACTTAAAATAAGAAACGGATTTTTCTGATTTTGGCGCGGGGTAAAAACCATTTAATTTTCAGACTTTCTTATGTTGCGTGAGTGGGGACTATAGGAAGTTTGGTGTTTAAACTAGCAATTTTGCCTCCATTTATTTGTTTTATATCTGGCATGTCAGTTTACGTTTTTTGTGTTTGTGAACCCGTTTAGGGGTCGGTGGCGGGTTTATGGTAGGTGATCGATGTTTTCTTGTTGTAACGTGACTTTTCCTTGAAATGTTGTTTTTGACATTTTCGTGAATCCTTATAAAGAAGGAGTTACGCCCTTCTAAAGTCGGACTAAAATATGGAAATATTATAAACTTTCTGCATACATTTGGCTAATAAAAAAAATTTGAGTGTTCTGAACGTAAAATGAGGGTTTTAGGCGTTTTTTTTAGTTCCAAATAGCTATAAAATCCTTAATAAATATTGTAGTATCACTTATATAAGTTCTATGTGCGTTGGAAACTTTCTAAAATATTATTAAGTGAGCAAATAACGATATTTTACAAGTGGTGACTTAAAATATTAGTGAGTATATAATGCCGAGAAAATTTCGGACAACTATACTTTTGTAGGTTAATAGCATATTCAGGCGAGATAACAAAAATGAGCGGAAGTGTTTAGGAAGAGGATAATGTACGTAGATTTCTTAGATTGATAAAAATAGTACTTTTTTGCCTTATGCGTCCAAACTTAATAAAAAAACTATAGAACTTTTACCCACGATCAACATTTTTGGTTACATGGACTTAAACGCTATACTTGTTAGGGTGATGAGAACTCTATAAAAATCCATATGCATCATTTCACTATTGATTGCTTGCTCCTAAAGCGCACTATATGCCATCTAGGTCGCGTTTAAGACAATCGTACTCGTTCTTCACTTGTTGATTTATTCTGATTCACCACTTGCTTAAGGTGAGTCTTCGTTGCACTCTTTTTCATTTGTTTACTAAATGGGTAAATGATACTTCTAAAGGATATTTTAAATATTTTGTGGATGTGTTTACATATTTGTACTTGGACATTATTAGTGCCGTTAATATTGCTTATATGTGCGTTTGACTGTACTTAGATGGCGAATTGATATATTTAATGTCGGGAAGAGGCCCATTATACTTTGGGTTAGAGTTTCAGAATATTGCGGAATATCACCATTATTATTTGAGTTTATTTGTAATTTATTGTTGTGTCTATCCCTTAATGTGATATATATTGCATTTATTGTCACTTTTGTCCTACCTAAACTATCATCTCTATTAATTAGGTTTTTTACTTAAACATACGAGCTCACCAAACTTTATGTGGACGTTTTCTTATCAGTATTCATTTTAAGGTAATCAAATTGTTGTGTCTAAGGAGGAATAGAGCCTTCTCGCATTGCTTAGAGAGACCTAGGACGTAACCCTTGTGGGTTACTCATCCATTGTATTTCTTGCATTACTATCTTTATGTTTATGTTGACTATTTGACATTTTATTGTACTATGTATGGTTTGTGGGATTTTTATGGACTATTGTGACTTACGTTGTACGTGTAATGATATCCCTCGATAATAGTCTATTACTTGTGTCGGGAGTCTGTCTTGGCCAAGTTTATATTAAAGATTAATTAGTAATTCTCTACTGTCTGATTTCAAGGTGATATGAGGATCCTCTCGTTACATATCCTTGTGTTTCCGCCTTAGACCGAGTGTGACAGATGGTATCAAAGCCTCATTGGTTAAAGAGAACTGGTTGTTTTCGCCTAGACCTTAACCTAATTTACCACTCATATAGCTTGTGTTATAAGACTATGTGTGCTTTTATGTATATGTGTATTGCTTCATATCTGTTATGTAATTACATTAGAAAGTTCTATGTGCTATTTGAAACACTCTTAGAATTGCGGATAACCAATAATTGCAGCCTTGTGAATGCAAGTATTTGACGTCCTGCGAACAAAGTTGGATAATAAGTGCATCATACAACTTTGGATTTATTAGGATCATAGGATGCTTCGACGGTATTTCTTGAACTGTAAGCTAGATATGAGAAAGAATCTTATCAGTCTTTTGACATCTCCAAACCGAGTCATAGTCTAAGCCTCCTAATTCACACCACGTTCTGAAACCGATGGAGTCAGATTAATAATTAGGCACCTCAGGAAAAAAAACCCTACAATGTCATCTCATTTGTTGTTTCGTCATATGACCCCAACCTTGGGGGATGACTCATGAAATAAAAAGGACTACTAGAAGAGTGATGAACTTATGATTCATAAATAAGTCATCTACGTTGACCAAGATAACACTTTCTTTCTGATGTCCGTGTGTTCAGAAGATGGTATGAATTCCGGTTAAGTCGCAAGTCTTTTTGGTAACAAAATGCATGCCAGTGAAATGTTTTCTAGAATACCCTTTTAAGCATGGCGCTTCAATACTTTTCAACGGTTGCATTATTATCTTGTATTACGACATGCGTTAAATATCAAATTTTGTATATATTATTATTTAACCCCGTTTGGACCAAATAAAACAAAACGCAAGTATTTTTATTAAAAATTTAAAATCATTTTGTATCAGTTTCATAACCTATTACGTTTTCATGATTTTAATTAGTCTTTATATATACACCCTGAAAGCATCTTTGTTTTAAAACTCCTTTTTTACTTTAATGTAATTATGTGGTAAAAACCAACCTTGGTTAAAGGTTACTACGATGTACAAACTTTTAAATATTATTTTAGCCATTGGACTTTATTATGGAAAAATATTTAAAATAGGTATTAGGTAGGATGCTTATCTATCTTTCATTGTATAAACCTTCGTGGCTCATCTTCTCAGTATAGTTAGTTTCAAAACTTTAAATATTGAGCTATTATTATAGTGATATACGGTCACTAAAATCTATTTTTGGTCAAATGACTTGCTCATTCATAAATAAAGGTGGAAAATAAATCATTATCATAAAATCCTATCTCCAAGAAGAAACATGCACGACTCAAGAACAAATCTTGATATTCCATTCTGATGTGCGGTTGTCATATGACTTCTACATGAGAAGTTTTACAACTCCCTAAGCAGTGCACCTAATCGTTGTGGTGTAGTATGGGCAAGACTCGGGGTTGTTTGATGTTCACTCGAGGAATAAATTGGGGATAGGGCTTGATACGGTCTAACAAATTTAAGGGGCAAGGGAAGATCTTTTTGTATTTTTTGTATTTATTGAAGCAGGTACAAATCATTATAATTTAAGAGAGTGTGGTATGGTTTTAGCATTAATCATAAATTATAATCCTAAACTAAAGGTGCATAACAAAATAAGTTATAATGATTGTGCATATTTATTCATGTATTAATTATCCCTAGATTGCTTTCTCCTGTGTTGTTGCCGTGTCACACTTGTGAGATCTATGTAATTATTTCCTAAAAGCTTGAAACGAATTACCGAACCGCCGTCTACTAGGATGCCGCTTTAAAGCAACATCATGCAAGGTGATAGTATGAAGACTATTACACGGCCCCTATGAGTTTACTAAGTGCATGTAAAACATTAAAAGTGGATCAACAATTATTTGGGGCAAGGTTAGTATGAAGACTATTACCCGTTGGTTTATTTTCCTCATCTATCACGTTTCCCTTAGATATATCAATAACGTTTTTGATAGAAAGTGGTTTCTAGAAGACCTAGATGCAATCCATCACAACGAGGAACATACTAAGATCTACATTTTAGGTTTCATACAATCATAAATAAACACAATAATAGGTTTAGCCAAGCATGTTAAAGATAAAGAAAGAACAATAGATCACACGATACATAGACATATTGAATGATTAAGTAAACCTTACTTGATTAAAACATGAATTGGAAGAGGTACATAGGGTTTTTAAAACCCTAAAATCGTTTCTAGTTCAGCTGCTAGAAACGAAACTAGGTTCGTACCCTCTTTTTTATGCTAAGTTACACACCCCAAATACCCTAAATTCGGGTTTTTATATATAAGAAAATCGACGCACGGTGTTCGCGTGCGTTTTGTATGTAAATCGTGGTCGTAAATGATCTTGTCTAGATCTGAATTTGAGTCGGTACGGGCTGATGCCGTCTTGAAATATATGATGCCGTCACTTGATGAGTTATGACGGCGTTGTGTATGGATTGTGACGCCGTCTCTAGGCTCTGTGAGTACAAATCTTTAAGAGTCTTGGTGTTGGTTTGTAATCTAGTCCGTTTCTTCTCCAAATGAGCCCAAGTCACGTGTAATTAATCTAAATGTCTTCCAAATGAGAAATACTAAAAAGAACGATTGATTGTCTGATTTTGCATAAATTACACGATTTTGGGGTTAAACGTCGCAAAAAAGTGTATAAAATGACACCTCATCAAATACCCCTACACTTGGGATTTGCTTGTCCTCAAGCAAATGGGCTTTTCTACCTAGACAATAACAATATGAGGGGTGGGTTATTTTACCTACTCTTTAAACATATTTTATAACACAACCTTCTAGACCTCGTAATTAAAAGCACGGAAAATATATACTAGCACATCACATAAGTGTTTGGGATTTTCTCTTTCACTCGGGTGTATAATAAATTATAACATAAGGGAGAAACGGAAAATCAACACTCATTACCTATCATAGCGTATAAATTACCATAGGCTTGGTAAAGGATCAACCCTCCACCGCTAGGCACAAACGTTATTCATTACTATCTAAGAGGTCTTTATAAAGGGTTGTGGGGTGTAGTTGTAAGATAATACATAATGCAAACAGAAACGGATAGGATACATTTGGGTGGTGACTTTGGGTGAATTTGGAATGGAAGGGTTAGCTAATTATTTACACGAATACACGCTGGTTTGGTTGCTAAGCCAAGACTTGGACGAAGATATACAGACTCTACACAACTCTACATCAATCTCTTTCTTTTTCTTTTCTATTTTTCTCTTTTTTTAATAACATAATACATCACATGGGGTTTATAATACGTACCCCTACACTTGAGCTTTTACATGCTCGATATTTACAATCTATCTAATGACCCGATTTGAGGTGGATCAAAATAACATGGAGATCATCTAACAAATATATGGGGATATTGACTTAACTTTTCTTCCCTATTCTTTTGCGAAATAAATACTACCATGAATCCCAATCGTCCCAAAACAGTATTTACAAGGATAAAGACTTAGCAATCGTGTACTCAAATAATTAACTTGGGTTAAACACAATAATGTACTAAAGGTGAGTACATATAAGGTAGGCTAAGGCGATTTGGGTGTAACGATTGGTTTAAGGGTGACAATGCTCTTCATTAATAGTCCGGCTTAACCAGAAAATTACGAGAACCGTGAAAAAGGATAGGCTCGGAGGGTTGTACTAGGGTATCCTGCACTAAAGGTGAGTGCATGGCAAGGGTGTGGGATAGTTATATGATCGAGGTGACCATCATAACAATTACAGGTTTAAAACATAGGTTAATCCTAATGCCTTTTATCAAGCAAATCCTAATACTTACTATGCGGTCTCGGGATGCATCACAAAAACAAGTTCTAGAATTTAATATACTACAGGTACACTCATATGAATTTTACTAACACCAGACATTCCAGAAAAGGCGATGAAGACCACACGTATACATCCGTAACGGCGGAATAGATACATGTAACTGCTCACTCCTTAACTCGAACCGGGTAAAGATAAAATCATCTAGGGTTACCGACGATAGGTACCCGAATTCCTAAAGACCTAAAGGCGAACCTCACATTTTTGGGGTGGAATTTTAAGGGTTATTATGCTAGTCATATAAATTCCTATCCATGAGACGCTAGTAATACTCGGTTTTCGTTGGTATGTGTCGTAAAAAAAATTGGTAAAAATCACCCTTTTATGTTATGTTTCGATATATTACCCATCTTTTTAAGGACAGAGCAAATGACAAATGAAAGAATAGTTTCTAAGGCTTATTTCCCCCCTACACTTATTTTGAAAATTGTTCCTAATGTTCTCTGGAAGTACCCGTTAAAACAGATAAAGGGAAAAGAAAATAAGGAAAAGAAACTAGTACTCCCCTGGTTTACTCAATAATGGAGAAGAAACATGCGATAACTAGTTAAATCGTCCTCCGAGAATCATCTAATGAAACTCCCTAAGAACTTCCAAGCTTCTTCTCATCAAATATAACTCGTAATCAAAGAGAGAGAAAACTATACCAAGCATAAAATATGCGATTTACCAATATACAATATGAATTTAGGGTTCGACTCGATAGATAAGATGAAAGAATTATTAAACTTATTAGGTTTTGTAGGTTTATACAGAAGAATACCTATATTAAATGTTGCATAAGTTTTATTTTCAAAAATAATTAAAAACTTTCGAGTTTTCTAGACCTGGGCGTTTGACATCGTCGAGGTTGGTGTGACCCCGTCACAGGTGTCGTGGTGACGGCATCGAGTGTTAATCGTGACGCCGTCTCCACCGTCTGTGAAAACAAAAAATTTGTTTTTGATAAAAAATTTCCTACACTTGATTCCATAAGTTAGTTTCTGTATAAATTATGGTATAAAACCTGAGAATTAACAATTCAATCATATGACTCGATACTGATGTGGATTAATCTAAACAATTCATTTAACATGTTTGAATTTTGGCTCAAAAGCCGGATAAATCCCCCTACACTTATTGTTTGCAAAATACCTTTGATTGAAATTAAGACAAGGTTAAAGACAATGCAAAGCATGATTACAAGATAATTCAAACATATAAAACAAATAGTGAACAATTAAAACATACATGACACTCCTAATACGCGGGAAAAGTAAATTGGGTTGCCTCCCAAAAAGCGCTTGTTTTTGTTCGAGTCATGAGCCTGACTCTACCCTTATTTAACAGATAAAGGGGAAGGTTCCCCTACACTTGAGTTCAAGTGCGGGTGATAGTAATGGTACACACCATGGTGGTGAGAAGGAGCCATATGTTGAAAAAGTATTTGTTAAATTTTGTGCTCCAACCGGTGTGTTTCTTTAATCCTAACATTCTCTACTTCTTTTGGCCTAACGAGTGAATTATGTCCTCTTCCTAAAAAAGAAACTTCCTTAGATTCTAATTCCCAATCATTTTCTATCATTCCTAATTTAAAAAATCAACACCTAAGGATTTACTAAGTCCTAATAAACCCGGTTTAAATCCATAATGTTTGTTAGGGTCGCCAATGCATGGGTGATAATGGCAATACGTATCCTTAGGGTGAAAAGATGCCACGTGAGGTGAAGGCAGTGTATTATTGGTTAAATGATCTACTTCCTTCATCCTAAAACTATCCAGACTATGTGGTTTGATGGGTGGTTCGAGGCCTCTTTTGTCTATATCTAAAGGTGGATAATTTGGTAAGGGTTATGGTTGAGGCTTCGTTTTATCAAAACTTATAACTTCCCTAGAACTAAGAGGAATGTCATGATTACAAGTATTCAAGCCTAAATCCTCTAGTTGTGTTTTGTCCAAAGGTTCTACCTCTATCGGGGTTCCTAAAGTCTCTTCTACTTCTTTCGGGTAAGTCACGGGCGGTGTGTATTTCTCAAATGATGGGAGGACTTGTGGGGTACTTTGTGGGTTCGGATTTTCTACTTTTTCCCATGCTATATTCCAATGCATCTCAACCCAAACATTTTCATTTCCAAATAATCTTTGTGCATGAACCTTCAAATTTTCTATTTCCTGTTCGGAAATAATGTTTGGTGGGTTGTCCCATTCTTTTTGGCCTTAGGAAAAATTTTCTATGGCTTCCCATGCTTCTTCACCACTTAATTCCCTAAGGTTCCCGTCTGCTGCAAAGTCAAAGTCCATTCGGGTATAGGTCTGTTGACATGAACATAAAAGGATTAGTTAAGGAACATAAATCGAGGCCATGATGAGGGACTCTTTTGATTAAGTTTTTGAAATAAGTCCACGCATCATATATAGGTTCATCTTGATGTTGTTGGAACACCAAGGTATATCTTTGGAATGAGAAGGTTGTGTTTCGTAGAGGGTTTTGAAAGGGTTCAGTTGGTGGTCTTTCATACATCATGATGGTAAACGAAAGAGTGATTTACAAAACAAAGGGAACAAAGAAAAGATAGACTATGAGAAAGCTAATATACGGAAATTAAATTCTCACTTGAATGGATTCAAGCAAGTAGAACTAAGCTAAATTATGAGTGTCCAAATCACTAACTATTCCACAGGCGGCGGCGGCACCCAAAAAACTTGATGTGCGGCGTCGTTGGGACTCTCTACACGAGAGTTTTACAACTCCTAGGCAATGCACCTAATCGTTGTAAGTGTGTATGGGTAAGACTCAGGTTTAATTTATGTTCACTCAAGGATAGGTTGGGATTTTTGGGAAGGCTTGATCATGGTCTACATAATTATAAGGTTTGAGGGAAGATAGATTCCTTTTTGTATTTTTGTTTTTTATGAAAGCATGTAAAATCATATATTGAGAGAGAGTGTTGGTATTTAGCTATTAAACTTAATAATAATTACATAATGGTGTTTTAACAGTAAGATAAAAGATTGTGTCTATTTAATCATGTTATTACCCCCTAAATTGATTCTCCTAGTGTTGTTGCTTGTCACATTGTGATTAGTCTTTGTAATTTTTTCATTAAAGCATGACGAATTACACGAACCTGCGTCTAATTAGATATGCGCCAGAGCAAGGCACATGAAAGGTAGTATGAAGACTATTACACGGCCCTAGGAGTTTTACTAAGTGCATAGTGAAATAATTAAAGTCGGATCAACCATATTAGGGGGCAAGGTTAGTTATAAAGTACTGTTACCCAATGGTTCATTTCTATACAATCACGTTTCCCTAGTCATATCAACAACGTGCAGACAAAAGCTGGTTTTCTAAGAACTAACTTGTGCACCTCTTCACATGAGGCAACACCACTAAGATTACTTCTAGGTTTCATACAATCATAAATAAACACAATAATAGGTTTAGCCAAGCATGTTAAGAAGAAAGCAAGAGCAATAAATCAAACAACTCATAGACATATTGAATGATTAAGTAAACCTTACTTGATTAAAACATGAATTGGAAGAGGTACAATAGGGTTTTTAAGCCCTAAAATCGTCTCCTACAGCTGCTAAACAAACTAGGGTTCGTGCCCTCTTTTTATTCTAAAGTTACACACACCAAACCTTAAATTCGGGTTTGTATATATACGAAAATCAATGCGACGGCGTCGCGTTTTAATCATAACGCCGTCGTAAAATGAATCTTCTAGATCTGCGTTTGAGTCGGTGCGGGCTGACGCCGTCTTAAAATATGTGACGTCGTCACTTGATGAGTTGTGACGGTGTCGTGTATGGATTATGACGCCGTCTCTAGGCTCTATGAGCACAAATCTTCAAGAGTCTTGGTGTTGGTTTGTGATCTCGTCTGTTTCTTCTCCAAATGAGCCTAAGTCATGTGTAATTCATCCAAATGTCTTCCAAATGCGAAATTCCTAAAAAGGAATGATTAAGCACCTATTTTAGGTATAAATACATGATTTTGGGGGTTAAACGACCCCGAAAAAGTGTATAAAATGACACCTCATCAGGGAAATTCATATTGTTGTTGTTATTGGTTAACTATGGGAGCATATTCCAATTGAGGGATGGACGATGGTGGAGAATAAACGCTATAGTAAACTGATGATTGATAATCATTGGATCGATAAGTGATTGAAATAGGTGTTGATGAATTGTTTGAGTATTGTTGAGACTGATAAGGTGATCCATACTATGAACACTGATATAGTGAAACTTGTGGTTGAAATTGAGAGTTTTGGTATGAGTTCTGATGAGTTTGATAAGGAGACTGGGTCATCTGACTGGGTTGCACCCAAGCTGATGCGGATCTGATTGCGTTCAGGCATTAAACGAACTTATTGCCTGAATTTCCTGTCTTGTCCCTAAGTATAGCATGAAAGATGATCAATATTAGTTGTGTGCAAATCCCAAACCATTTTGATATCTGTCACAAATCTTACTCCACTCAGGAGGGAAAGATTTTCAAAAACTTGGTGTTCCTTAAAATTGTTTGTAGTTTCAATTTGTAGTATGGTCTTGTCTGGAGCTAGCATGTTGAAATCTAAAGTAGAAATCACGTAGTGTTTCCCCCTTCTTATAAGCAAACTTATCTAATTCATCATATAATTTGCACTCTTTTTCCTGTTTCTTCAATGAAGTTCCTTGCATGAGAAGTTGAATTCTTTCCTAAAGTTCCTTGGCGATTCAATGATTGCTAACAAGTGCATAGACCTCTGGTGGTAATCCTTGGTGAAGGATATTTGTTGCCGTGACATCATAATTAGCTTGAATTTGTTACGTATAGCAGATACTCAGAATATTTTCTTTTGGTTTCTAGTCATTCCATTTTCTCAATCGCGTAGCCAGATGAGTGGACCATTTTCAACGAATTCAATGATCATTCGTCCATGTTGTCTATTCATCATGTACAGCTCCATTATGCTTTCAAGAATCGTACATATCTTTTTCCAACAAAGGTGGACGATTGTCGCACCGAATGAAATAGCGTTGTCAGCAAGATGTAAGTCGTCATTGAGAATTTGTATGTTAAAAGATTACTTGTTTGATCGAACGGTGATTGAAAGTAATTGTGTTGTTATGAGTTGTCTTTTGTGTGTTTTATGTCTTGAAACTACACGGGATTTTACAATTCTTGACAAAACCGGGAAAACAAATAAATGTTTCACGGGATTTTACAAATCAAAGAAATAAATCGTATAATTTTGATAACAAATTTATGTGTTTTAACTTTAGTCCAAGTGAAGATGCAAATTCGGTGATCAAAGAAAATTGTTAATTTGGTTGATAAAGAGAATTGCCAATTCGGTTGCCAAAGTAAACTGCCAATTCGGTTGACCAAAGTAAACTGCCAATTCGGTTGTCAAAGGAAAACTGCCAATTCGGTTGACCAAAGTAAACTGCCAATTCGGTTGTCAAAGGAAAACTGCCAATTCGGTTGAACTTTTAAAACTGCTAATTCGGTTAAGCTTGGAGCTGCTAATTCGGTCAAACTTGCAAAACTGCTAATTCGGTTAAACTTGCCAAACTGCTAATTCGGCGTCTTCTTCCGTTCGCCTTCGATCCGATTCGTTTTCGCGCGCGTATCGTCGCCGGACATCGTTATTCGGTGTACGATTCGCGACATTCGTCGCTCGCGAACTTGAAAAAACTGCTAATTCGGTTAAGCTTGGAGCTGCTAATTCGGTTGAACTTGCAATCTGCGAATTTGGTTAAAACAAGGAAGCTGCTAATTCGATCGAACTTCAAATCTGCCAAATCGGTTAAAACAAGGACGAAACTCAAATTTTCAAAAACACAAAAAGACACATTTTTGATTGTTTTTTTCCTAAATTTTCTTGTACAACTAGTATTACTAAGCCTATAAGTACCTTAAAATGCAAACTTTATGGTTTTTATGCCAAAAATTTTGAAATCAAGATTTGTACTTTATAAGACTTTTTCAAAAACAAAAGTTGTAAAGAAAAATGTATTTTTTTATTGATATCAAAGCTTATACCCTATATCCTAAGAGATAACCTGATCAAGATTACCTTTGTAAATGATTTTAGGTAAATTGTTAGTCTTCGAAATAATAACAAAGAAAAAACAAGAAGAAAAACGTTCGGATTGGGAAAACAGAAAAAAACAAACCAAAGAAAAACAAACACAAAAACTAAACAAATCACTCCATGGCTCTTAATACCAACTGAAGAACAATCAAATAACATACAAGGTTAGAGAAAGAGAGGTGGTATTAGAGAGAGAGTGGTTGGATGAACACTTTAGAGAGAGAAAGTAAACATATAAGAGAAATGCATTAATGTGTGAAAAATGAATAACCAACACCCTCTCCAAGGCATGGAGAGGGTATTTATACCCTAGGTGTGGCTGGCCATGGAGAGATTGTAGGCTTTCCATGGGCCTTTTAGCCTAATTAGATTAATATCATTACATTTGACTAACTACGGCCTTTGACTAACTATTATTGGAAGTGACCGATACTTTTTGTGTTTCTAACACTTGATGTCCGACATTTTCCAAGCAATTGCTCCTTTTCGTTTCTCCAATACTCGTAGAAGTGAAATTTTCTCTTTTTCGGACAATTCGAATGAGATAATGTTGGGATTCTAAAGCTTCTACAAGTTAATACTGTTGGCTCAAGATTAATATTGCTAGTGAAGACTTAATGTTGTTAATGAAAATTGAAGAAATAAGTCTAAGTCTTTAGTACTGCTAGCTTTATAATTAGTACTGTCAGTACAATGTTAGTACTGCCAGTAATAGTTAGTACTGTTAGTTAGTATTAGTACTGCTAGTGTATTGTATTAGTACTGCTTATGAGATATGCATGAGATATCTTAGGAAAGGATATGCATGATCTCTATACGCATTTTGTAAAGCCCATTAGGGTTTCCTTGGTGTATAAAAGGAACCCTAGTCATAGTTAGTCATATATAGATCAATATAGTTCTATACAGATCAATAGAGATCATTTTAGCAATCATAGTTTTGTAATCTGTAAACTAGGCAGATTCAGGTTATAATATAAAGTTCTTTTGTGATTCTAAATATTGTTCTTTTTGCTATTATTGCTTTAGTTTCCTCTAATCAATAGTGTTCAAATCAATGTTTCATTATTGTTGCTTTAGAATTATCTAAAGAAACAAACCATTTACAAGCTAAAGGTTAAGATCTACTCAGTAAACGATCCAACAAGTGGTATCAGAGCTTGTGTGGAAACTCTGAATAAGAAGAACTCAATTGTAAGATGGCAGAACAAGACACTCCTCCACCCACTATCACAGCAAATGAAATCCCTAATCATTAGGAAGGGAGATATGATATTTGGAGCATGAGAAGCGACAAGTAGCTTTCACACAGACCATAACCTTAGGGTATGTTAATGTCAATGGACGATATAGAAGAAGAGTCTGCACCAACTAGAGATAATCTGCTCCCTATGCTCCTAAGATGCCAAACAAATGGCGTAAAATGAATCAGGAGAGTTAAGAGCGTCTTGCTTTTAAGCAATACTACCCCAATGATGAATACCTCATCAAGTTTCCCACAATGTTGCAGTTGTTAAATCACTCTGGGCTGCAATCCAAAAGCAAGGTTTGGAGGTAATGAAGATCCAAGAAATGCAGAAAAAAAGTTCTAAAACATAAGTTTGAAAATTACTACTTGCATTAATGAAATTTGGACAAGTTATGATAGGTACAATAACTCATAAGTCAATTGGAGGTTCAGGTGCTCTTTTCAAAGGCAAGTTATCAACCAGAAGTTCCTAAGAAGTCTTCCTCCTTTATGGAATTAAATTACTCTAATCATGAGAAATAAGCCAGACATTGATAAGATTGATATTGATGACCTCTACAAACAACCTTAGGGTTATTTGAAGATGGGTGAAAGGTCTTCATTTCCACTTCTACTTCTCAGAACTTGGCATTTCTTTCCTCTGAGAACACTAGCAGTACTAATGAAGTTAGTACTGCCAGTGGAGATTTTGAGGTTGGTACTGCTGGAGGAATCAGTCAAGTTTCAACTACCCCATGTACTCATGATGTAGCGTGCTCTATCTTTGCACAACCAACAACTAGTCCTCAACTTGAAAATGAGGATTTTCAGCAGATTGATGAAGATGACTTGGAAGAATTAGATCTTAGATGGCAGGTGGCTATGTTGACTGTTCAGAGTGAAGAAATTCATTCAGAAGACAGGAAGGAACTTAGATTTCAAAGAAAAACGACTTGTTTCTCTTGATAAGTCAAAAATTAAGTGCTACAACTATCACAGAAAAGGGCACTTTGCTAGGGAATGCAGATCTATAAGGAATCAAAGGAGAAGATCTTATGGTGACAATGGCAGGAGCAATGCACCAATAAATGAATCTTTATCACATGCATTGGTGGCTCAGTGGTCTAGGAGGCTCAAGAACTGGAGTAATGATTTTGAAGTAGAACCAGTCAACTATGCTTTAATGGCAATCTCTTCTTTAAGCTCATCAAGTTCTTCTGACAATGAGGTACAAGAATGTTGCTAAACAATGATCTTAAATCTTTTTAAAACTCTTCAAAAGAATTATGATAGTGAAAGAGAAAAACATAGCAGAGCAAGACTAGAAATTCAGGGTTATGAGTTAGCCTTAGAGTCACTAGAATCTAGGATACTTGTACATGAAAAGAATGAATTGGCTTGGGGTGAAAACTATGAGCTTAAATGCAGAGAAATAAAAATTAACAACCTTAACCTGGAATTAGATAATGTTGTTAAGGAAAGAGATGAGTTAAAATTAAAGATAAAAAATGGGAAGAATCGTCCAAGAATCTTAATGAATTACTCAACAGTTAAATAAGTGCTAGAGATAAAACTGGTTTAGGATATGGCACACAATTGAATGAAATAAGTAACAATTCTAAAACTGATAGTGAGATTAGTTTGAGTGTTTTTAATGTCAGACCAAGTGATGAAGAGAACACACCAGCAAATGATAGGTTCTCTAAAGCAGATGGGTTTCATGATGTTCCCCCTCCTATAACAGGGAACTTCCTAACCCCAAGAGCTGACATATCATTTGCAGGTTTAGATGAATATGCCATTAGGAAGAAAATAACTGAGTCAAAAACAACTGATCTTAATACTAAAACAAGTGAGACTGTAGGTAAAACAAATAAAACAAATACTCAAAAACCTAAGACAGTCTATGAATCAGTTAACAGAGATAAAGTTATCATTGAGGATTGGAACTCGGATGATGAGGATGATGTGTCTGAAGTTAGTCCTGTTAAGACTAATGAAACTCAAACAGCTAAAACTCAAGTTGATAAAATTAATCAAACTTCTCAGAAAAAAGGAATTGATTTTAAGAAAATAAAAGCTTGCTGTGTCTGTAAAAGTACTGACCATTTGATCAAAGATTGTAATTTTCATAACAAACAGAGTCAAGAACCTAAGCTAAAAACTGTGGTCAATACTGGTCCAAGGGTGGAAAAACCAGTATGGGATAATACTAAAAGGGTTAATCATAATTTTTTTTCAAAATACCCTCATTTAAGAAAGACTTTTGTCCCATCAGGAGTTCTAACAAGAACAGGTTTGATTACTCCTGTTAAGCAAAATGAAAAAAGAGCAGTTCACAAAGTTAGTACTGCTAGGCCAGTTAGTACTGCTAGGCCAGTTAGTACTGCTAGGCCAGTTAGTACTGTTAGACCATTTGCTCCAAAAATAGCATAAACTAATAGTGTTATTAGACCAATTTACCCAAGAATGGACAATGTAAGACCAAGAGGCTCATATTCACCTATCAAGGGGTCTTACTACATAAAACCAGCTTTTAGACCCAAAGACTTAAAACAAGATGTTAAAACTTTTAGGGTTCAAAATATGACTACTGCTGGGACAAGAGCAGTAGTTAATACTGGTAAGGGTAAGATGGATACTGACCTTAAAAAGTCAAGGTGGGTTTGGAGGCCTAAGGGAAATTACTTGGATCATTTTCCAAAGACAGTGGATCATTCATGCTCAAGAAGGTTGAGTATGTTGACCCAAAAGGGATTTCCAATTCTGTAATGGCTTGGATCCCTAAGAGATACTAATTCTCTTACTTTTATACAGGGCAATCTAGAGATCTTGTTGCAAGATCATGCAGTGGTGGATAGTGGTTGCTCTAGCCATATGACTAGCAATAAAGCTTATCTTTCATACTATGAAGATTACAATGGAGGCTTTGTGGCCTTTGGAAGTGATCCCAAAGGAGGTAAAATAACGGGTAAAGGTAAAATTAAAACCGCTAATTTAGACTTTGATGATGTTTACTTTGTAGATGAACTTAAGTTTAACCTTTTCTCTGTCTCACAAATGTGTGGTAAAGACTTCTCAAATCCATTAATGGTTGATAGTTTACCAAAAACTATATGGTTATCAATGCACCATGTTATTGCAATGAAGCATTGGCTAGTCCAAAGCAAACGGACTTGGTAAAGACTTCCTAAATCCGTTTATGGCTAGTAGTTTGCCAAAAACTATAAAACAGTCCAATGACCCACCTCTCTCAAGAGGTTACACACTTGGAAGTGGGGAGGACAGTTTGGAACTTATGGAATTGATGGCAAACTGTACCCAACTTGTCTGTTTTGTGAGGAAAAAGAATAGAGAGATTTGGTGAGTTCAAAAACAGAAAGAGAGTTGTGTGTGAAAAACAGAAATGAGTGTTTGGTGAGAAAAAGAATTGAGAGATATTTTGTGAGTTTAAAAACAGAAAGAGAGTATATGAGAGTCTACATTGGTGTTGAATATCTATAATGGATCAAGTTTGGAGTTAATACTGCTTGGTATAACACTTAGTACTGTCAGTGTTAAGTTAATACTGCTAGGCAAGTATTACTACTGCTGGATGAAGTTTTAGTAATGTTAAGGTTGTAGCATTAGTACTGCCTAGGTGAACCGTTAGTACTGTTTGGTCCCTAAAAGATTTTCATCATAATCAAAGAAGCCCGTTGATATATTTCTCGCCACATCTATAGCTTATAGGGTTTGACTAATTGGAGACTTCTTGATTTATCTATATCATTAAACGATTTCTTCAAGATAAGTACAACTCTTTTACAGTCGGTGAAAACATACTCTTTTAAATCTCACTCATAATTCAATTCACTTTACTAGACCATTATACTAATCAACACGAACCTATCCCACAATCTTTAATAATTTTCTCATTCATCATATGGGCACAGTTGAAATTTTTACAGACACAGCATATTGGTCGCCATTTTGGGTTAAATCTGAAAGCAGTGAGCGGTTTTGCATGAAATTATAGATTTTTATTTAAGCAAAATTTATATGCCCCTTACTGAAAATTCCCATTATTTTTTGTGCTCCCTTATTGATAATTTTGAGGAAAATGATATTTTGTGCACTGTTGAGGAAGGGTCTTCAAGCTTTTCTGCAAACTATTGAATGGACATGAACCAGTCATAACTTGAAGCTTACTTGAGAGACTTTTGAAGTTAGAGATGCAAAAGAGTATTTTTCACTCTCTAATGAGAAAATAATTTGGCAATTAGATCTTATGGGGTATGTGTACTAATTTTGACAGCCTTACATTCTTTAAAGACATTTTTCACCCAGTGGGTAATTTTCTTTATCTACAACAATTCCTACATTGTCTGAGCTCCAAGAAGACCGCTTGGGTTTTTAGGATCAATACAGTAGCAAAATTGCTACGACATATTATGTCTAGCTACAAGCAGGAGGTTTAACTTTTCCAAATTCATCTTTGAAGCTATGGTTAAGAACTTGGGAGCCCACCATAATTCTTATTGTATCCCAGGTTTATTCAACTTCTTCTTAACAAACAATAAAGGTTACTCTTGCCTCATACTAGAACCTATCTCACTCCTACTCTAACAAGTAAATTGATTAGTAATATGAGGATAGCCTCTAAGGGGTATTTAGGGGTAGTAACACCATTGTTTGAGAGTATGTTGGTACAAGCACATGATGAAGAGCAACAGCAATCACCCTCAAGGATCACATCTTCACCATCATTATCTCTACGACCCACTCAACCATTCCCTTCACCAGAACTAATTCAACCCACACATTAGGTAGAGGAGACTACTTCTATGCCCCATGATTCACCTCTCATGATGTTCACTCACATGGAAGTGCTGAGGGTAGCATGCAAACAACTGATTTGAACGTTTTGTGTTTAACAAATTAAATGACAGGATTGATGGATTGGAGAAGGACTTGAAGCAGACAAAGAAGACTTATAGTACTGCTCTTACCAAGTTAGTACTTAGAGTAAAGAAACTAGAGTACAAGCTGAAGTCTGGCAAGGCAAGGAGAAAGGCAAAGATTGTTCTTTCTGATGATGAAGAGATTGCAGAGGATTCTTCCAAACAGGGGAGGAAGATTTCTCAAATTGATGAAGATCTAACAATTTCTCTAGTACAAGATAAAGGTATTTCTTGGATACCACAGGAAGAGGAAGTTCATGAGAAGCCCAGTGATGAAACTGAAGTAATTGTACAAGAAGAGACTCCCACTGAAATTATTGAAGAACATGGAAGTGGTGAGAAAGGTGAGATAGAGATTAGTACTGCTAGTCCTCCAAAAGTTACAAAGGTTAGTACTGCTGAAGCTCATGTGTATTCCAAGAGGGTGCCAACAAAGATAAAGGAAATGCTATAATGAAAGAACCTGATACTCTAAAGAAGGTTAAGAAAGGAGCTCAAGTGCAGTTGAGTATGGATGAGGAGTTAGCTAGGAAGATGGAAGAAGAAGAAAGAGCCAGATTTAATGCAGAACAGGAAGCAAGAGCTTTGCAAGAAGAAGAAGAAGAAAGACTAAATCTGGAAGCAGCTTGGGAATTGCAAAGACAACTGGATGAAAGACAACAAGTCCCTACAGAAGCTACTCAATCTAAAGGAATTGACTGGAATGATCCAAGTGTACTAAGATATCATGCTTTGAAGAATAAACATGTGTCAATAGCTCAAGCAAGAAGGAATATGATAACATACTTGAAGAACCAAGGAGGTTACAAGGAAAGCTACTTCAAGAGAATGAGCTATAATGACATCAGACCAATTTTTGAAAGGGTATGGGATCATGTCAATACTTTTATTCCTATAGGGTCTGAGTTGAAAAAGGGTCTTCTAAACCAAGTAAAAGAGAAACTTCAAAGTTTTAAAGGGGGGGAACAGTGGAAGAAGAGAAGGTTGAAAAAGAAGATGTAAAACCTTTGACCCAATAATGATTGAAAAGAAAGCTGTTGGAACAAGAATAAAAACACTTGCAAGAAGAAGACAAGTGGCAAAAAGTTGAAGACAGCTCAACGGAACAGAGAAAGAAAAGAATCCTGATGAATTTGACAAGAAAAAGAATATTTAGAATGTGGTTATCAGTCTTAAATGATGACGAAGACTCTGTGGACTCCAGAAATTTCTCTCTGTCTATACCCTATAGTTAATGGGTAGTATCAGCTACTTGGTCGAATGGAAATGAAAAGATATGGATGCTACAAGTTAACAAAGAGCAGATGGATACTCGTTAAGCTTTCATGGAGGTACAGAGAGTCATTATCCGAAGACTTGACAGAGGATGACCTGAAGGTTTTATACAAATTGGTTCATGAAAGATTTGAGATTCATTCTCT
Source organism: Tanacetum coccineum (assembly GCA_026074375.1). Taxonomy (NCBI): domain Eukaryota; kingdom Viridiplantae; phylum Streptophyta; class Magnoliopsida; order Asterales; family Asteraceae; genus Tanacetum; species Tanacetum coccineum. Next base: position 52,471 of record BQNB010016458.1, read on the forward strand.
AGGAGAAAAAGGGAATTAATACTTTGGGGAGATTTAAGGATGATGTTTGATCCAGATAAGCAAGATGAGATATGGAAGAACCAATAGAGTTGGAAGGTACTAAGATGGAAATTATATGAAAACTCAGGAGTTCATTCAGCGTTTTTGACTGATACTCCTATGGAGATCAACATGCTTGTTGAGAAAAAGTACCCACTCAAAAAGGAAATATTAGAGAAGATGATAAACTTGAAGCTGCAAGCTAAAGAAGAAAGCACCATGGCATTTAAGCTAATCAAGTTTATCACAGATTGAAGAGAAGCAGTAAAGTGTTTGAAAGAATCCTTAGCCATAGAATAAGATCTAATCCAAAAGAAACTTGGGATTTGAGAGTAAATCACAAGTTTAGGAGAGGATTGTTGAGATTCTAAAGCTTCTACAAGTTAATACAGTTGGCTCAAGATTAATACTGCTAGTGAAGACTTAATGCAGTTAATGAAAATTGAAGAAATAAGTCTAAGTCTTTAGTACTGCTAGCTTTATAGTTAGTACTGCCAGTACAATGTTAGTACTGCCAGTAATAGTTAGTACTGTTAGTTAGTATTAGTACTTCTAGTGTATTGTATTAGTGCTGCTTATGAGATATGCATGAGATATCTTAGGAAAGGATATGCATGATCTCTGGATTAGTTGATTATTATCATTTAAAACTACAGTCATTCCTCCCTTTTTGGGCACAACTTGAATAGGGCTAACCCATGAACTGTCTGAAATTGGGTAAATTAGCCCGGAATCAAGCAGTTTCATGATTTCATTTTTCACAACATGTTGGACCTTTGGATTTAGACGCCTTTGGGGTTGGATTACTGGTTTGTAATCATCTTTCATCAAAATCTTATGCATACAGGATGACGGACTCATTCCCTTGATATTTGACATTTTACAAGCAATTGCTCCTTTTTTTCACCAATACTTGCAGAAGTGATGTTTTCTCTTTTTCTGACAATTCTGATGAGATAATAATGGGAAAGGATTTGTCTCCATGAAGGTATGCGTATTCTAAGTGTTGAGGCAAAATCTTTAGCTCTGGTTTCTTCTCATCGATCTCGTTAGCACTAGCTGAATAAAGGTGTTCGCTTTTAACATCATCGCTTTTTGTAGTTCCCTGCGTAACTAGATACGGCGTATTGGCAGAGTCGATACGCCGTATCAAGTTTTCTAAATCAGAACCATCGTTTTCATTGCTAATGGTAGATTCACAGTATTCTAGGTCTGATTGATCAATTGATTTCTCTAGTCCCCTTGATAAAAATGAATCAGGCTCTTTATTTGCCAGCAATTCCTGAGCTTTTACATTGATCGTGTCGTCCAATCATCAATCCCATAACATTCATCGTCTTTAGTGGTTGGTCTTTTAATTGATTGGTCTACGTCAAAGATTACTTCATCATCCCCTACTCTTAGTGTTATCTTCTTATTGAATACATCAATCATAGGTCGGGCAGTCACCAAAAAATGGTCTTCCTAAAATTATAGGAACTCTTGAGTCTTCAGGCATATCTAGGATGACAAAATCTATGGGAAGGACGAATGTATCCACTTTAATGAGTACGTTTTCAATTATTCCTCTCGGGTATTGGATCGACCTATCTGCAAGTTCCAAACTCATTCTAGTAGCCTTTGGTTCTCCCAAACCAAGTTTCTTGTACATCGTGTATGGAATTAAACTTATGTTAGCTCCTAGATCTACTAATGCATTATTAATATGTAATTGGCCAATGTCACAAGGAATAGTAAAACTCCCCGGCAACGGCGCCAAAAACTTGATGTGTCATTGTGTGGTGTATATTTTTATGATTCAAGTTTTAAATTTATATTTTGCTGACTAAACCAAAAACAACACTTTAACGGGCAGTATACCCGATCGGTAGTAGTTTCGTGGTAAGTAGGTAGTCAAACACTTGAAGCGAGGTTAAATCTATCAATTTAATTAATATCTTGGTTATCTAATCTATGTTAATTCTATTCTATTCTAGACCTATGTCAGGCCTAATCCTAATTCTAACGGGAAAAGGGGTTTTCAGCCTGAGAGACTGGCACAGTTTGGTTGGTGACTACAATCAATTCAAGGCACTTTAACCCAAGCAAGCAAATTAACAAAAAATAAAAGAGCGGTCAAGCCAAATATAAGAAAACTGTATTAACCATTATTAATCCAATTAGAAAGTTGGTTCGTTTATTGAGTGCAATGATTTCTTATCTCGAGGTGGCATATCATTCTTAAGACTTAGGCGTTACATCATCCTAAGACCTAGACACATTAATTCTGTCACAATTAAAGCATTCGCATAAAGCATCCTTATTTGCTGATTATAATCTATCTTAGGGATTAAAGCAATGGTGATCTTGTTAAACCCTAGCTCATAGAGACTTTACCCACTTACCGCTTAATGGTGATTTATACACTAGTAGTCCACTTGTCCAACTATCCAATGGAATCAAAACGTTATTTGTTGAATTATCTAGGTTCACCTTCTAGTCAGCACAATCAATAAACCATTAGCAATATCTAATTAACTAGTTAAGCCCGAAGCGTATCCTAGACACAGATTTAGCAGGACAATATTTATGATCCTATGGTTCTAGATGTATAAATTACTATATGGAGAGCTATCCCAGACTCTAGATTACTTGGTCCGTATCACTAGATCCAGTTGAATGATAGGTCGCATACAAAAGCGCGTAAACAAGTATAAATTGATAAACATAAACAAGCATTCAACGATAAATCAAGAAATCGAGATAAACAAATACCAAACATTCAGATCTTTATAATAATGGCTAATACCTGAAGGTATTAGCCTTTAAACGTCATAATAAATACAAAAGCAATTATTTAGCCAAGGTAAACTACTCGAGTTAACGAATGATACCAAAAACTGAACGATTACTAAAGTATATTTAATTACACGCTGTCTCCTATGGAATTGATAGCGTTGCTCGACCTCTTCTGCTCTTTTTCTCCTCTGAAAATCGACTTTTATGGTTTAGGTATCGAGAATATGATTTAGCACACTTAAAACTTGTTTTTGAGTTTTGTATTTATAGGGTCTGGAAGTCGGTTCAATACGGCGTATCCAAGGGATTGGATATGGCGTATTAGAGTTTCTTGGATTAGGGACCACACTTGATATCTTCTAAAATCTTCACATACTATATCATCAATATGGCGTATTGACATCTTCTGGATACGGCGTATTGAACTTTTTCCTTTGTTTTGGTGAGTGCAGGCACGGATACGCAGTATCTTCCTTGATGGATACGGCGTATTGGTTGTCAGAATTATTAATCTTCAAAATATCTTCGTTTAAGCTCCAGAATGCGCGCCTTTTACAAATATTCACCAAGTACTCCATAATTACTATAATTCTCAAATATAAACGATTAAGTAACAATTCTTTGCAATAACTATACAAAATGGGTTAATAACATAGGATAAATAATGCTATAAAATAGACGTTATTTGATGTTATAACAACCCAAGAATTTTCATCAACCAATTTTACTATTATCACAATTATACGGGGAAATTTTTCGCTTTATTACATTACTTGCATTGTCAATATCTCAGTATGTCATGTAACTTACGATAAACTTAGGTAGACGAGTTACGCAACCTATCTTATGGCAATACTGTCTTCAATATATGTCAAGCAAATATCATATATGTAAGTCAATTTATTAATTTCCTTATTATTAAGCTACATTATTCTTTTTTTGTACTATTTACTTCGTTAATCTAAATAGGGCTTTAAACCATTATCATGAAAGGGGGTTAACTCCTTAAGTGACTGCAACTAGATAATAATGCATATGTACAAGTAAATTAGGATTATCTAATTTAAATATAAAATCCCTTCAACTCAAAGTACAAATCTCTAAAAGCTCAATGTACAAGTCATTTCTAAGCCATGGATCTATAAAATAGAGTTTTACTCCATTTGCATTCTCCTCTCTAATACACTTAAGCAAGCTAATATACTCATTTTTATATATACGACCCTATTTATTCCATACTAAGCTGTTTCATACAACATTTTACACTCAAAACCTCCTATTGACAATAAGTCTCAGAAACCCCCTAACCGAGCAAAATAGTAAATCATGACCCATTTCTTGGTTTTTATCCATCATTACATTTAATTCCCTACCACTCATTTAAGTTGACAATAACTTATTTTACAATCATATCAATCCTTTTCAATCAGTATTCTCATCATTTCTTTCATCATTTTACTTCACTGTTACGGAAAACTTATCTAGAAACCATAAATGTACTTAAGTGGTTCATTTAACCCGTTTTACTTGTTTTAAACTCATTCTAATCCAACATTTAAACCGACAATAGGGCCATTTTAACTCATAAAATGAGTTTACAAATCATTATCTATCATTAACTTGGCAATGTGCAAGAAATCAAAGCCTAGAAAAACTTAACGAATCCAGATAACCCTATTTTGCACTAATTGTGTATTCTTTGACTACGTTTTCTCAATTTCTACCCTTTATAACTTAAAACCAACAGAACCAAAATTCATTGATAATACTTTATATAAAGCCTAGGATTTGTATTCACATAATTCATAATCAAGAGTACGAAATATTATAAGCAAGAAAGTAAAGAAAACCCTAAACGTGCCTAGTTGAAACCGTACTCCATTTCTTCATTTCTAAATTCCGTTTTAACCCAATCGTATTGCTATTCTTTGCTAATTACTTTAATCCCAGACTTAATACCTATTTCATCTATGCCTTTATCATTATAAACACAATGTCCTTGGAAAGTCTCTTGTAACTATGTCGAGCCCAAAACATACCCGCACCCCATTTTTTGGATTCTTTATACCCTTTTTAGCACCAACCTTGTGCAAGGCTCTTACATTATATCCTTTCTAGACAACCTTGTAGCAGCTCTCCCACCTGATTGACCTTCCTTTGAGTCGAATTAAAGGACATGGCCTTCCGTTTTGCTCTATCAGCGCGATCACCAAACAACCCCTTAAAAAAAACTTCCACCTTGCAAATCACTACACCTCTAGACCTCAAGGAATCATCTGTAGCTTCAACACATCATCCCCTAGCTGTTAATACTGTCCTATATTAGATTCTTAGCTTAATTTGTCTATCTATGCTTCATTTGGGTATAAATAGGAGCCTTATGTGTTCATTTCAACTCGCACCACATCTCTTCTCTCTCAAACCCAATTGGCAGCAATCCTTTGCTCTCTTATGTTCTTGGATCATTTAATAACAGTTCATAGAAAGCGAATCCCTGAAGAATGAAAGCCCTGGAGTAAAGATCACAGGCGTACGAGTGGATTACTTCCCGAAATGACCCTTTTCACACCATTTTTTGATCATTGAAGCTCAAACCCAGGTTTTGAATGTTCTACTTCTGCTACTACACCCTTTATTAAATTGTTCATATGATCCTAAATATACTTTGTTAAGTTTATAAATGCGAGTCATTGTTTTTTTCCGTTTTGATCCATAACCGTACACCCAAAATCCCTAATTTCGCGTTTTTCTTAAAACTAAATGTTTTAATGGTTAATTATTGTTTTAATCTAATCTAGCATCTTCTTAACATAAATGTTAAAATAACCACTTTATTGATTAATGAATTAATTTGAACTTAAAACCCGGCGTTTACGTTTTGAAACCCTAATTTGACCGTTTTAGCTTTCTTAGCTTAAACGATTCGTTTTTTTAAAAATTGGTGCGTTAAAACTTCATATTTTTGTTTAGTTAATTATAATGTCTATTGAAATGTTACACTAAGCATGCATGGCAATTGGACTTGTTTTTGGTAATTATAACCCTTTGCCCGGTGGTTTATCATCGTAACTTTCGGAAAATTATAACTAATAGGGGGACTAAAAAGTGTTCTATTTTATCATTGTTATATAACTCTGGGGATATTTTATGTCAACTTTTCTTAAGTCCAAGGTTTTATTGGTATAGCAAATAAAAGTTTGAAGGACCTAAGTCGTAATAAGCCACATCCTAGGGGTCTACTTGCAATTTTCCAAACCCTTCGGGTCTAAAATAGAATCATTTTGTAAAAGTATAAAAAACAAATTCAAATACCATTAAACAGTTCATAACTTTAATAAACGCTTGAACGTGCTTAACATTTCCAGATATTGAATAAAACGCTTAAAACGTCATCCGGAAGCATATATTGTACCTCACAATACTTAGGGTGCTTCTTATTAATAGGTTTATTCTTGGTATTACGTTTGACTGAGTTGTTGGGGTGTACGATTTTAAAAGTGCCTAGCTCCTCAAAGTTTATGAATGTCTTATGAATTCTTGATGGCCGATCGGTGATTACAATAATTCCAAAACTCTTCAATCAAACTCATAACTCTTAAAACTAAAGTTCTAAAGTACAATCTTCCTAAGACTCAACATATTTTACTACAAGTTGCGTGGACGTGGCTGTTATTATTCATTTTTCTTTATCAACCTTCACCTGGTTAAGAATTGTGATATGGTCGTACAGCTTTATTTTGGCATATTATAACATACTACATTTCAGGTGAGTTCATAACCTAGCTTTACCTTATTTTACCATGTTTTATAAAACAGCGAGGGGGATTCTTGCTTGTTACTAAACTTCACTTTTATACTATCATAACAATGTGATTACTTTTCAAAGACTTAATAAATTCATAATCTCACATATCTTATAAACCTGTGACACCTACTATAAAATCATGAATACAAGTGTTATGCTAAACTATATGCTATCCTGATATTATTTCTTGCCATAAGGTATTGGCTAAATATCTATTTGGGTAGTATCTACCAATATCTCTTTTAGTATCTTTTGGTAATTTCATACCAGCATTCTTTGTGTATTATCTACCACATATCTCTTTGGGTAATATATCCCAATATATCTGTGGGTAATTCTCCAATATCTCTCAATATCTCTTTAATATCTCTTTGGGTAATATCTCCCAATATCTCTTTAATATCTCTTATGTGATTCATGAGTTTAGGGTAATAATACTGTTCTCCATAATAATATTGTTCTCCATGATAATACTGTTCTCCATAATAATACTGTTCTCCATGATAATACTGTTCTCCATGATAATAATGTTCTCCATGATAATTATCCCTGCAATACCAGTATTTACACTATAACTTGTATTCAACTATTACATTTCAAACCTATGAATTTCACTCAACCTTTGTGTTGACTTTTTAGCATGTTTATCTCAGGTAATTGAGCAAGTTGCGGTACGGAGTAGCATGGACTCGAAGGTGGCTGAACTGTTATCATTCAAACATGAAGTTTTAGATTTTGGGACCTGCATTTTTTAAAAACTCTGATTATAATGAATGATAACTACATTTTTCCAACAACGTCTCTTTTAAAGTTGTTTTCTATGATTATGATTGTTGTATCCATGAAGTAATACCCCAGATTATCTTCCGCTGCTATATTATAAAAATGGGGGTGTTACAGATGTCATCAGACATATCTAAAGAATTTCACAAAACACTTCAGTATCAACTCAACATTTCTTCTTATCTAACTTGAAGATGTATGCATCTGTATCTCTGATCTTTGTGATGGTATTCCAAAATTGATGCATATAGATTTGAGGGACTTTAGCAGTGATCACAAATACGGGATAGCAAGGAGATAGATTGAGTCTTCCAAAGTGATTTGATAAGTTTCTTCTCTTTGTGGCTTGCTGAATGCAATTCTAGCATTGCATTTTTCAATCTTTAGTCTTTTCTCAGATGGGACCAAAGCATTGTCGAGAGCAGCTTGTTGAGTTGAAATAAGATCTATGTTTTTGCTAAGAATGCTCCAATATAGTTCATATACAAGGCACTATATAGACATTAACTAGGCAGACTTAACCACATATTATCAGGCATTCAATCAAAGTACAGGACAAAAGACATTAGTCAAAAGGTCAACTTAAAGGTCAACAAGCTAACTATAGGTCAAACTCAGTCAATTATGCAGCTTACATGAGATACAAGTAATATTTAACCTAAGATGAGTTATCAAGTTAAAGCATTTAGGAAAAAATCAATTTCATAAAACATGTATAAATCGTCGTCCATGACACTGTATAAATTGCCGCCTAACATTAGTATATAAATCGTCGTCAATAGTTATAGGTATAAATCGCCGTCTAAGGTTATACGTATAAATCACCATCCTTATGTGGTGTATAAATCGTCATCTATGGGTGATGTATAAATCGCCGTCTAGAGGCAATGTATAAATCGCCGTCTAGAGGCAATGTATAAATCGTCGTCTAGAGGCTAGGTATAAATCACCGTCTATTTTCTATTAAGTATAAAACGCCGTCTAAAAAATTTGATTTATACAAGACATATTTTTATGTCACTTATATGATTCAAACACTTTAACAATGCATATATATGTATGACCTAGCAAGTATAACACAAATCATCCACAAAATTTTCATTTATAGCCAAGAACGAGTAAAGTATCACTCGTTTGAGTCAAACACACAATCTTTACATACAAGCATTGGTTTTTCTCACTTAAAAGCAATCACCTAAGCATACAAGCACATATAAAGCATAAACCCATCACAATTTGCAAGTAATTTCCAAATGCCTAATTTTTCGCACCAAGAATCAAGCATAACGAAACCATGTGATAAGTTCATTCAAAACTGCTCTAGCCGAGCAAACTACACACCTTAAGGATCAAAAGCCCTCAACTAATTTTGGATTTGGCCAACTTTTAAATTTCGCATACCCTAAATCAATTTCTATGGAAATCGAGCCAAAGATCGAGTTATAACCTAATTCCTTTTATAGATAAGTTGTTTAGATGATAAGGATCATATTTGTAGTTTACCTCTAGTCTTGATATGGTCTGATTCTTGTGGTCTTGAGAATAACGATTTTGAGGGTGAATGGAGGGAAAAATTATAAAGTGTGTATGTGTTAACAGTGACGAGAGAGAGAGGGAAAGGGGTGTTTGTGTTAAAACTTTCATGTTTTGGCACAAATGCCCCCTAGAGTCTTATGTGCTTTCTAATTTCCTTAATAAGTTTCTTAAGGCATACAATAGTTTCAAAAATGGCACAATAAGCCCCTAGAGTTTACACTATGATGCTTAGCTACTTATTATTGCTATTTATTTCCTAAAGGCATAAACACATAACATTTAAGGCACGAATAAGCTAAACTTAATTAACTCCCCTTTAATTGTTAACCCGTTATTGTTTAAAACCTTTTACATTTAATCCTTGATGGCTTTTTAAAGAAGAAATTTGACATTTTCTCCCCCTCAAACAATGACCCATTTCTATTTAAAGAGTTGTAGTCGTTGTTTGAGTGGTCAAATGCCTTGATAAAATTATTTTCTGATGAAATACTGAGATGATTATATTATTTTTGAAAAATCAACACCATGAAAAATAAGATTTCTCTTATTTTGACACATAAGCGCACTGACACGTACACTTATGGATATATAGGAAGCACGGGTTATGATGCAAAGTAATCACAAGCCTTTGCATGGTCATAAAGTAGACCATGCCCGAGAATAAATTCCCGTTGAGAGGTCAAATTTTCTTTTTGAAATACTTGCCTTTAAGATTATCACCTGGTTGCTATCAGAAATCATAGCAAGCCATTTTTGGCATGTTTTAAAAGCTTTTGAATTTCTGCTCGAACTTCATTTACAGCCTCGTATCATTATTAAATGACATTTCTAAGGCCGTAAATGTTATCGATTTTCAGAAGACATGCCAGAGATACATATTTTTTATATTTTTTTGATATTTTAATTTTGTATTTTGCTTTCGTAAAATTTTATAAGAAGTGGAAAATCTTTTTGTGTTTTTGTGATTTTATATATACATATTACACAGAGGATATAAGAATAGGTACCACCACTATTTTTCGGCTTCATCTGCCAGTTCTTTTAGAGTCTCAGGAGTAAAACTTTTCATCCCCAGCTTGTCGATAAGGAATTCAATTCTTTCTTGACAAGAGCCTTGGTGAAGATGTCCGCTAACTGGTATTCCGTACTAACAAAGTAAAGCTCGACGACTCTATTCTCCACTTGCTCTTTTATGAAGTGATATCTGATGTCGATATGCTTTGATCGAGAATGTTAAACATTGTTGCAGCATAAGGCAATAGCGCTTTTGTTATCGCAGTACATTGGAATTTTATTGAATCCAAGGCCATAGTCGGTAAGTTTTGATCTCATCCAAAGGACTTCAGCACAACATGCGGACAAGGCTATATATTCAGCTTCCGTACTGGATATTGCAGCGCTTTTCTGCCTTTTTGATGACCATCTAACAAGTCTGTCTCCTAGCAATTGCATACTTTCAGATGCACTACGTCTTGTATCTTGATAACCTTCGTGATCAGCATTTGAAAAAGCTGTTAGAGCAATAGCAGAATCCTTCGAGTACCATAGTCCCCGATTGACAGTTCCTCTTAGGTATTGAAAGACTCTTTTTATAGCATGTAGGTGCTTTTCGGTAGGACAAGCCTGATACCGAGCACACATACAGACAGTATATACCAGGTCTGGTCTACTGGATGTTAGATACATAAGGGTGCCAACCATGCCACGATAATATGTAGGATCAATGGCTTTCCCTTGTGTATCTTCATCCAGTTTAGATTTCTCCACCAATAGAGTATCCACTGGGTCACAAGATTCCATTTCGTATTTCTTAAGTGATTCTAGAGCATATTTTGATTGGTTTAAAAAGATTCCTCTGGGACTCTGTGAAATCTGTAGTCCTAGAAAAAATGATATTTTGTCCATCATCGACATCTTGAATTTGGAACACATTATCTCAGAAAACTTATCACATAGTTCAGTAGTAGTTGAAACAAAAATTATATCGTCAACATAAATTTTTACCAGGAGGATATCTTTGGCTTTTCTGCTGATGAACAATGTGGGATCAATCATGACTTTAGAAAATCCTTGAGATAGCATAAACGATGACAATATATCATACCACGTGTGTGAAGCATGTTTCAACCCATATAAAGCTTTCTTCAGCCTGTACACGTGATTAGGATTGTCTGGATCTACAAATCTGTCCGGTTGGCTAACATAGACTTCTTCACGCAAAATACCATTCAAAAATGTCGTATTTACATCCATCTGGTAGACGATCATATTCATATAAGCATCAAACATGAGAAATATCCAAACAGCTTCTAGTCTAGCCACGGGAGCAAAGGATTCTTTGAAATCAATTCCCTCTTCCTGACGGTATCCACGAGCTACCAATCTAGCTTTTTTTTCAAGATTCCCCTCAATTCATCCAATTTGACCTTATATATCCATTTTAAAGTAATAACCATCACTTTATCTGGATGAGGAACGAGTTCCTAGACTTCTAGACATTCAAATTCATGTAGCTCTTCTTGCATTGCCTCAATCCAGCATGACTGAGTTAGTGCATCTTTATACGTATTAGGTTCAACTAAAGTTAGGAAGGCATCATAGTAGCAGAACAGGGCTTGTTCGTATAGTTGGAGTCTTGTGGAAACGGGTCTGAAAGGGTCACCAATTATGTTTTATAATGGATGATCTTTTGTCTATTTACTAAGGTGTTCTGAGATTGGAGCGTCTGAGTGCACAGTAGTAGAGATAACATTCGATGATGAGGATTCTTTAGAAACGGTTTCTAGAATTAGAATGCCAAAATAAGGATTGTTACTCATATGTGAAACCTCAAGGTCATGTGACTCTTCTTCAGCACAAAGAGGAATTATTTAGGATTGTGATTGTGGAGTGGTTTGTGAGGTACTTGGTGAGGGTGCATCTTGATCAACAGTTGTTGAGGAAGGTGAACCGGTTGACTCAACAGGAGCAGGAGCTTCTTCTACAGGAACTAGAGAGGCAACGCTAGCTAGAGGAGAGAAGAACTCATCAAACACTGGTTAAAATACAAGATCCCATTCATGCCTCGATGGTGGCATAATCGGTGCTGAAGGAGGAGGGTTTGGTACGAGTCCTGAACTGGGTGTTGCAGGAGTCATACATTGAAGTCCAGGTCCTGAACCGAGTTGTTCAGAAGCCATTGCTGTCAGCTCATCAAAATCGACATGGATGGTTTCAATTATTTTTCGGGTACGTTGGTTGTAAATACGATAAGCTTTCTTCTTGGGTGCATATCTAATGAAAATACCTATATCAGCTTTAGCTTGAAGTTTGCCCAAATTCTCACTATCATTGTTTGGATAGCAAAGTGCACCAAAAACGTAAAGGTAGGATAAATCAGGTTTTCTATCATGTAAGAGCTCATAAGGAGTTTGTCCATGCGACGTCGTATAATGGATCAGTTTTGGGTGTAAAATGCGGTAGCAACTACTTCGGCCTATAGAAATAAAGGAGCTTTTGCATAGATTAACATTGTTCGAGCGGCTTCAATAAGAGTACGATTTTGCCTTTTAACAACACCATTTTGTTGTGGAGTTTACGCAACTGATGTTTTGTGAGAGATGCCAACCTGTTCATAGTAGTCTCGCAGAGTTTGATTAACAAACTCATTTCCATTATCTGTACAAATGTTCCTTACAGCTGCATTTAATTTAACTTGTATCATTTTCAGAAACTTGATTATAAAATCAGGAGCTTCATCCTTTGATGCTAGAAACTTCACCCATGTGAACCGAGAGTAATCATCCATAATGACGAGGATGTATGTTTTCCCATTTACACTTGTAACACGCATAGGCCCACAAAGATCCATGTGCAGAAGATATAGTTTTTCTTGATTGGTGTCTTTAGATTTAGATTTATGTGATTGTTTCTTGCTTTTTCCCATGGCACATACAGAACACAAAAGGTCCTTTTCAAATTTGAGTCCGGGAAGACCACGTACTAGACCGTGTCTGGCCAAGTGATTAATAGCACCAAAATTTAAATGAGACAGACGACGATGCCATAACCATGACTTAGTCTTTGTGGCTTTTGACAAGAGACATATAGGAGAAGACAACATCATATATTCAATGGACAGAGAGTACAAGTTAGTTCTTCGAGATCCTGAGAGTAAATCAACACCTTCCAGATTATGAACAAAGCATGTGTGTTTTTGGAAAGCTAATTCAAGATCTGAGTCGTAGAATTGGCCAACTGAGAATAGATTGTGTCCTAGTCCTTCCACATAATAAACCCTTGAAATTGTGACGTTACCTATCTGATAATCACCATACCCCATAATCTTCGCAACTTGGTCGTTACCAAATTTAACTGTACCGAGAAACTTATGAACAAAATTGGTGAGCTGAGAGCGATCTTCGGTCATGTGCTTAGAGCAGCTAGAGTCCAAATACCACAGAACAATTTGGACAACCTGCGTTCAATAAGAGAAGAAGAAGATGGAGAAACTAAAGTATCAGATCCTTGAGATGTACCAAGTTTCATTCTATTAGCATTCATAGATTTTGCAACCTTAGGTTTGCTATTAGGAACAGACTTAGGTACTTTACGTCTCCTGGTATATATTCTAGTTATTGTCTGGTTTGGTGCAACTACTTCAAGAGGGATGGGAACCCTAAGAGGCACTTTACTAGTGGCGGTTAACCTAGTTAAAGGGCACTCATTTCCAACTAAGGTGAAAGTCCTTCCAGTGGGTTTCCATTTATATCCAACAGAGTTAAACACTTTTCTAGTAGGTTTCCATTCTTTTCTCTTTTTATGTTTCTTAGAGGCAGATTTAGTACGCACATTCATACTATTCACATGATCAATTAAACACATAGCATGATTAGCATCAAACAAACATTCATTGCATACAGAACAAAGATCCCGAGAACCTTTAACAGGATGCTTAACATGTTCATTACAGACATTTTTAGAATCAAAGTTCTGTTTATTCAACTTAGATTTAACTTTCCTAGATTGGACTTCTACTTTATTCTTCTAATTACTACTTGGTATTCGCGAAATCCTATCATTCTTTGTATTGCCTGAAGGCTTTGATCCGCTAGCACTAGTAGAAGGTTTTACTCCTATAGAAGACAATAAAGGTCTGTTAGTTACTTTGGGCATGTTGCTTGATGATGCGGCAGTGTCAGCAAATCAAACTGTTTTCTTCTTATTGATAGGCGTGACCGCAACTAATTTCTCACTAGGTTTGTGAATATCAGGGAAAGTATCTCTAACATAACCTAGCAACTCTTGAATAAGCTTAGCATACATATAGGCTAAGTAGGATGCACTATCTAAAGGGTTTTGTAATTTAGCTTGTTCAACTACCTCCCTAAGAATAGCAGCTTGTTCCATAGTATGCTTAAGGTAGTATTCATGAGCTTCCATGTTATTCTTAACATTATGAGGTAAAATTACTGGGTCAAGCTTATACATTCCTGGAGCAATAGTGGCAGCATTTGACATCTGGGCAGCATTATCAACAATTTCCTTTCCTTTTAATGTTCTAAGATCATTTTTTAATGTTGTTATGACAAACACTTTTTCCTGAAGTTGAGAATTTAAATCAGAAATTTTAACAGACTTTTGATTTACTTGATTAAAGATTCATTTTGATCTTTAGCACGAACACGTAATGGTTTAATTGAATCATAAAGTTATTTATACGTCTGTTTCAAATGCTCATTTTCAGCAATTAGTCTTGTCACCCTATGTTCCAGTTCAATGTTGATAGTCTCAATACGGCATCTCTTGCACACTTTGATTTAGCATATCATTATGAGTGTTGTCAGAGTATGGTACCTAGGAGAGAACATATGAACCATAACTAGACAAATTGGCCATAAGAACTGCTTTGGCTGTAGAGATCTCGTCACAATCAAAATCGTACGCATCCAAATCATCAGCTTGATAAGCTGCATTGTGTCTAATGACCGACTGTGTAACTGGACCTTCTGCAACACCAGGGTCTGCTAAGAATTCCAATTCTTCCTCATTCAGAACTTTACCCTTTCCTTAAGCTTTGACCAATAGAACTTTATCCCTGAACCACGTATCATCTCTTTTCCTCCTTGGCTTTGGGCACTGTATTGTCATGTGACCTTCCCTTTGGCAGTTAAAACACGTTATAACCCTTTGTTGACCTGAATAACTCCGTCCTGTTCCTGAAGTAATAGCTGCATAATAATTTTGTCACCCCTGAAGTGGTTGAACAGTCACTTGTCCATCATGAATAGTTGCTTGTTGTCTTGGGTTGGATGAGTTTCTTAGCTGATTGTTGTTAGATGGGAAACGAGATGTGACGACAGTAGACAGAAATGACATCATTTTGTTAATGGTATCAATAAGGTCATCTCCTTGCTTAAACACAGGAACTACAAGACCAAAGTCTATCTGAGGAAATTCAACCATATATGTTTGTTGATCAACTATAGAGACAGTATATTCAATTTGAGGAACAGAGTGTGGTTGTGGACAAGCCTCTTGATGAATAGTTGATGAATAAGCATTTGGATACAGTGCTGATGGATAAGTGATTGCATGAGGTGTGGATGGATAAGTAGTAGAGTAATGTTGTGTGGGATGAATTGATCCATATTGAGGAGACGGATATGGTGAAAATTGTTGTTGAAACTGAGGATTGTTGTATGAAGACTGATAAGTGTTAAAGTGAGGTGGTGTCATCTGATGATTCGCAACTAGTGCAAGTGGATCTTGATTGCGTTCACGCATAATTCAAACTTCATTTTCATGGAGTTTGTGTTGTTGAAGATATGCATGAAGCTGATCAAAGTTGGTAGTATGCAAATCCTTTACAAGCTTGACATCAGTCACAAACTTACTCCATTCAGGTGGAAGACTGTTTAAGAACTTGGTGTTGACTTAAAATTGCTCCAATTTCAATTTGTATATGTTCATGTCATTAATCAGCTGAGTAAATCTCAAGTAATACTTATGGAGTGATTCCCCCTTGATGTGAGCAAACTTATCAAATGCATCATACAGTTTACACTCCCTTTCCTGCTTTGTCAATGAGGTACCTTGCATTAGTAGTTGAACTCTTTCTCATAGATCCTTGGAAACTCTGTGATGATTAACAAGTGAATAGATATCAGCTGGTAGACCTTGAAGAATGATATTAGTTTCTGTCATATCACAATCAGCTTGAATTTTCTCTGTAGCAGACAATTCAGCATATTTTTTTATTCTGATCACCCCATTTTCTTCAATCGTAGGCCAAATGAGTGGACCGTTTTCAACTGATTCAAGTATCATTCTTTCGTTCTCTCTGTTTTGCATGTAAAGTTCCATTCTGCTTTTCCAAGAATCATATAGGTCTTTGTCCAACATTGGTGGACGATTGTCAACACCAGAGAGTATCATTTACTCAGCAAGAGTATTCTTTTGTCCAAGTGGAATTAATGAATCCATTTATCTTTGATATAAGATGAGATAAAAGATGATCGAACAGTGATTAGAGGTTGTTATGTTAAATTGTTGTTTGTTTTAAGTGAATGAGTCTAAAGATTACACGGGATTTTACAATTCTTGATAAAACCGAGAAAATAATTGAATACTTCACGGGATTTTAGAAATCACAAAAGAAACCGCATAAATCTCGAAGGCAATAAGGTATAAATCTCCAAAGGAAAGTGTATAAGTCACCCAAGTGTAACGTATAAATAGCCTTAAGAAAACTTGTATAAATCGCCTTTTGAAGAATGTACAAATCACCGGATTTTATAATGGTACAAATCACCGGATTTTATAATGGTATAAATCACTGGATTTTTAATGTATAAATCGCTGGATTTGAAACACGTATAAATCGCTAGATATACACACGTATAAATCGCCGAATCCAAACACGTATAAATCGCCGACTTTGATACACGTATAAATCTTCGGACCCAAACGTATAAATCGCCGGATTCAACACGTATAAATCGCTAGAATCAAACACGTATAAATCGTCAAATTAAACAACGTATAAATCGCCAAATTCAATACGTATAAATCGCCTTCAAACAGTGTGTATAAAAAACTGTCTTCAAACACTTCAAAACACTTAAAAACACAATTTTTGACGTTTTTACTTGAAATCACTTGTACTTCTTGCTATTCTATGACTAGAAGAACCTTAAAAACACAAACTTTATGAATTTTAACACAAAAAATTTAAAATCGAGATTCTTGTACCCAAAACCCTTTTTCTAACCAAAAACAACAAAAAGATGAAGATTTTTAAGTTTTTTCAAAGATTTTCTTGTACAACTACCCTATACTAAGATAAACAAACAAGAAAGTACAAATCTTTATGGTATTAGAACACACAAAAGATGAAATATTTTGTATTATGTTCGAACCAAATGCACACAAAACCTAGCTTAATCACCCCATGGCTCTTGATATCAATTGAAGAATACTAGATTATCTAAACTCACAATCAAAGAGATGAAGAACTAGTGAGAGAGAAATGGAGGGATGAACACTTCTAGAGAGAGAAAGGAAAAAGTAAAATATTAGATTAGTAAAATTTAGAAGTGAACAACCAACCCTCTTCAAGGTGTGGAGAGGGGTATTTATATCCTAGAGTGGTCGGCCATATGGACCCTTAGTGGATTCATAATGGGCTTTGGGCCTTACTAGACTATTTAGTTTTCAAATATTGTTATACGAGCTATCTAATGATATAATGGAAGTGGCCGACACTTTTCGTGTTCCTAACATACAGTCCACCTATGGAGGGTAGGTTTTATCATAGTCGATGTGTTACACACATCATTAACGTGGTTGTGCAGACCGGTTTAGCGATGCCCGCGATAGATGCAATCAAAGAATCTTTTAAAACAATGTTAAAAGATATATTTAAATCGGGTACTAGAAACTATCAATACGATATACACATCTGTAGAGAAGTGGGGAAACCTTGTTTATCACCTAATTGGGACATTTCGACAAGATGGAATTCCACTTATCATATGTTCCAATGTGGTCTAAAACAAAAAGATTCTTTGATATATTTTCATGACCTTTTGGCCTATGCGGGTAAGTGTAATTCATTTCCGGTTGAAAATTGGGTTACTATTAAAAATCTAACCCGATTACTTGAAGTGTTTAACAATGCCATGAAAATATTATGGGTAGTTTATTATCCAACATCTCCATTGGTATTGCAACAAATATTCTTCATGTGTAACAAACTAAGCGAATTTGAACTTAATGGTGGTATATATTCAAGTGTGGTTAAACCAATGAAAGAAAAGCTTAGGAAATATTTTGAAAAAATGCCACCTGTGGAAAACTAGAAGGGGGTTGAATAGTTTACCGCTTTTTAATTTAAGGTTTTAAAGTGTTTATAAAAATTCTAGATTCGACTTTGTGTGAATTCAACACTTGCACAATATGAACAATATACTTATCTAAACAATTAATAGGATAGTATGAGAAATTAATGTAAGACAAGAGATAAGAGTAAGAACAATCAAACCACAACGCGAGGATTTATAGTGGTTCGGTAACAAAGCACCTCTTCGCCCTACTCCACTCCTCGAGCACCTAACTCGAGAGTTTTCTTCACTATGTCAACAAGCTCCCTTATGGTGGAGAAAACCTTACACAACTTTCGCTTATCTTGATTTCCGACACTAAGCTAGATGTCGAGTTCTAATCTTAGCTAGAACCAATCTACCATAACTTCACAACTTCACGAATTGATCGCGACTACACAACTTCTTCAAACCTTAGTTTTCTTGACACCACTAGTTCACCAAGCCACTACTATAATCATACCTAACTAACACTAATAGGAAAGATCACCAAGATCCAACTATACTTACAACAATCACCAAGATTTGATAAGATCGTTTTAAACTCATCTAGGATCGTTTTACCAATAACAATTGTAACAATTATGCACAGCGGAATTAAACAAACACAATTGTTATTGAACAAGGTTTTTCATTGAACGATTCCTATTTACCCCAACCTATAACATGGGGCTACACCAACTACTATGGTGTACTAACTAACTAACTAATATACAAAGCACACACACTTTGTAATCAAACTCTCATTGGAGACGTCTGTGTTTTCTATGGATGGATGAATTATAAAACTAATCACCCTACCTATCTTTATATACTAGAGAGGTTAGGGTTTAC
>BQNB010016459.1:0-71606 GCA_026074375.1 Tanacetum coccineum
TCGAACGAAACCCTGAAAATCTCCAATTACAAAAGCAAAGAGAGAGCGAGAGAGATAAAGAGGGTCGGTGAGACCGAGATGTGGATTTAGATTAACAATCGCAGGCTGGGATTTTTTAGAGAGAGAAGCATGATTACTGTGTGTGTGAGATGTGTATCTGTGTGTGTGAGATGTGTGTATCTATGTAAGGGAGATGAGGGAGAAGCGGACACGTAGCAATGCTACGTGTTTTGATGAGAACACGTGACAAAATTAAAAACACGGGTCGGGTCGGACCAAATGCATTTAATGGAGTGCCTCGGGATGAAAATCCTGCTCTTTAGTATAAAGGAATAATTATGGCAAGTCTCCAATTAGTAAACAATAAATGACCGACTTTGATATCTATGGCAACTCTTCAATCACTAAACAATATACGACAACTCTTCAATCACTATAATACACGACTGGAAACTCTTCAATCACTAAACAATATACGACAACTCTTCAATCACTATAATACACGACTGGAAACTCTTCAATCACTAAACAATATACGACAACTCTTCAATCACTATAATACACGACTGGAAACTCTTCAAACGTTTAACTTTACTAGACGAGTACCCGTGCATAGTAACGAGATTTTATAGCGGCATATAGTTATAATTATATTTTGATTAAATGTAGCGTGTAACGTTTTGTATAACTAAGATATGAATATAACTATATGAGTAAATTGCAAAAATGGTCCTTGTGGTTTGGCTAAATTGCAGATTTGGTCCGTCGAATTTCAAAATTGCAAAAACAGTCCGTATTTCGAAGGTTTGGTTCCACTTTTGGTCCTTGGTCGAACTAAAATGACAAAAATACCCTTCTTAACGGACGGTTTCTGTAAAAAACAGAGGGGTATTTTAGTCATTTTAGTTCGACCAAGGACCAAAAGTGAAACCAAACCTTTAAAATACGAATTGTTTTTGCAATTTCGAAATTCGACCAAATATGCAATTTAGCCAAACCACAAGGACCATTTTTGCAATTTACTCAAACTATATGCTGTTATAAAATTTGAAACTTTTTAGCTATAGTTTGGAAAATAAATATCCAGAGGAAAAAGATATTATTGAAAATATAATAGTAGTGAGAAATGATTTTGAATAAGAAATTGGAAGCAAGTGAAGCAGGCAATGGAGTGATTGGAATTATATGTAAGTAATTCCAATGACATCACTTTCCAACATTTAATTTCATTTCCGATCACAAGTGAGTGAGTTATATAAACCCCCCATACTTGACTTGATTCATGTATCCAATCCAACATAATAATAATAATGTGTTTGCGTTGTTAAATAATTCAAAAGATAAGAAGAAGACTGAGGAGGAGGAGGAGATGCTGATTCTGCACAACTTCCACCCGACGACGACTTGTAAAAAAACTCACAATTTATCTCATCGTATCAAAAGGTCAATTTAATTGAGATTGGGTTTCATTCATTATTACTGATTCCAATTCGTTTGTTTGTCATTTTAACAAACACCTGGTGTGCATCCTTATGTTTTACACTAGTATTTTTATCTCATCATTTTGAATTCCTGCCACAATAAAATCAATGTTGCATTGATGATGCATTCCTTTCAACTGAATAATGTAGCTTGTTTGAGATTTTTAACTTGTTTGTTTCATCTCATTTTTTATCGATATTCGATGCAACCGTAATTCTTATCTTGGTTATACAACAGTCTTTGAATCCAGACGTACTACACTAGTATATTATAGTCGATAGCGGCACGTATTTGACTCAAATGTACGCCGGGAATCCTTTCCAACCCTTCCTTGGCCACCTTAAAATATGCACCTAGTTGCGGATCCACCCATGGCTAGTGAGTGACTTGTTCTTAGACTCTGTGGAATGTTAGTGCAGTTTGCCAGCTCAGATTCCCATCCTCATGTTCAGTGTTCAAATGATTGTTGGGGCCCACATAGCACTCGCCACTAAATATGATGGTTGAAATTTTTTCAACATCATCATGTTTTCCCACTTACTGTAGTAGAAACATAAATACAAGAGACTTTAAATGGAATAATAGCTTCTACTATCAGCGTTTCATTTATAAGTGTATCTTCTTTTGGACATTATTATTATTCTATACCTTGCTCATACGGGATTAGGTATTCTTGTTGTTGTTGATAAATTGTATTCCAGATTAAAATCTCGTGAGTTGGCCAGACAGTCAGTAAGATTAATAAGTTATAGATAAAATTTCAAAACTCTGGTCTTCTGGTCTGTAATGTTTTAATACGTATGAAAATTTTTCCAGGTGGTTACGATGAACTTGGTTATGGAAGATGTATGTGATTTTTGGTTATGTATGTGAAAGTAATAATTGTTTTATTGTAAAACAAAGTAACACTACCAAATAGTTTGATGCTCAACAATAAATCAATCTGTTATAATTACATCTATAACACTCAAGTTAGCAACTAGACGTGTCTTCATAATCAAATATTGATGTTAATAATTTTCTTTTATAAATTTCCAAGATTTTTTACATCTGCGATGCACCACACATTTTTGTTCTAGTATTCATGTTCTGTAGTTATATCCCTGTATAAATACGAGCTCTGAGCTCGTAACGTAAATGTTTATTGTGATATCCTAAGTACTGATTTTGATGCATTAACTGAGAATTGTAAATAATTTCGCTTTTCTTTTTTTATTATCTTTAACTTAGAACAATAATGTTGTATTTCTTGCATTATGAACAAACATTTGTTCACAGTTTTGCATGTCTAATGAAATTAGAGTCTGAACCTGATTCACATATGATGCTTACAGAGAGTCAAGCCAATTGTCATGTTGTTGGATACATTCTTCAGCCTTACGTGCAAATAACGTGTTCAAAAATGGTGAGTCTTTAAGCAGCCTTTATTATAATTTTTTTTTGATTAAGTTAGTATCATCCTAAAGTAAAAGTCTTGTTTTATTTTAGAATTAATTCATTACATTTTCATGATTCTGTTTCAGTTTAGAAAAAATTCAGTGCAGTACATTATTATTTGAATCTAGATGGCACAACTGTAGGGATTAGTAGTAACTACTTGTAGTAGATGTTCCAATTTCAATGTATTTACTTATGAACGTCGATTCGAGTTGTGTATTATCTCAAACGGGTCAGATAAAAAAAGCTAAAAGTGGAACGAGTAAAAAGGGTCAGACAAGTCAGGGCCTCCCAAAATCTATTATTAACGCATAACTTAAATCATTTTATTTAATAATTATATCGATTTAGTGTTTGAGCAGATAAAGAAATGGACAAAAAAAGTGTTTTCGGGTCAACCTGTCCCGACCTGTTTCGAACTATAGTAAAAATGATGTGGTTTAACCCATAAAATAACCCGCCCATATTGCCACCTGTTACAAGTAGTATGAATCATCCTTCTGTTAAAAGTTAATCTTTAAGTTACTCATCTGCATATGTTTTCTTGTAAATTCTTTCCTTTGACAGAGAAGTCAGATTTCAACAGAATAAAAGCTTCAAACAAGACGGGTTTTAAGATGAACTTGAACATCATGCCAAATTCCGACTCACGGTTCTTGAAAGTGAAGTTAACAGATTACCCTCAGGTGTGCATTATTTTGAAAACATCCATAAAAAAGGGTCAATTATTCATTTGAACAGATGAATTAATTACTTGCGCAGGTGCATCAGAAAAAGATCATGATGGCTGCAGTTGCATCTTGCGTACTTATCAGATCGATACAACAAGATCATGGGAAAACATTGATTGTAGCTGTAAAATATATACTTTCTGGAGTAATTCAGTCTTTTGCAGCTACAAGTTTGCCTTTTGCATGCATGTCAAGTTCGCTGAATAAACCCACTCCTCTGCGATTGGATGTATCTTTGCCCTCATTGCAAGATATCAAATGGAACTTTTCACGCCTCATGTACTTATTCAACATACAGCTTGAGAGAAATGTCTCTACGTAAGTTCAGATAGGCACTTCCTGAATTAGTTTTGCTCTACTCGTGATATATAACTTACAGTTATCATCTTAAAATGATATTCTGATATTAATTTTTTAAAGTTTAAGGCGTATAGCATTCTATATCTTATAATCAACAGTCTGTTGGAACTTATGGTGATATATCTGTATCAGTTAAGATACAATAAAATTTTGAATTGTAGAATAGTTGGCTAAACAACTAACACAAAAATTTACCATGAAGTGCTTGTATACTTTTCAGTAGAAATATGACATGTTTTAAAATTAATCTGTTCAACAGATGATCTTTATATCCTCTTTCAATTGAGTTTGCTGATAATATTACATATGGACACACACATATACCATATCTTATTCTTTGAATTTGCTGTATCAAGTGGATTTTTATTGATGGATGTGTTGCAGGTTTTTGATTGTGCTCATGTTAGCTTGCTTCTCATTTGTCCTTATTGGTGGTCTTCTCTTCTATAAATACAGGTACTTTCTATAATTTGGAGAATCATTCTGATGCAAGATAATCATGATACCTAACTGTAGCAGTAAAATCCGACTTTCTGTGACTTTACAAAATATGTCGTCAACTGTCACTAGAAAACATCTTACAGTAGTAGCGGCTTTAAACTTCAATCATACCTCCCTTATTGTACCTTCTAGTTACAACTTTGCTGCTCTAATTGTAGCAGATATTTGACAGATGATATGGCTGTAGTTTTCTCTGTGGTTGTACAACCGCAGATGCTCTTAAAACATTTAGAGTTAATTTCTTAAATGGTCTCTGTGTTTTCTACGCAATTTCACCGTTGATCCCTAATTAGCTCTATTTATCACAGTTAGTATCCCTTGTTTTTCAATACAATGTTGGCATCAAAGAGTAGTGTGAAAAACCCGTTAAACTAGCTGCACGAAGTCACAAACAGTCCCTATTACTGATGAAATTCCTGATGAATGTTTGCAATAGGGATTATGGGTGCAACTAGTTTTAAAATTAGAGATCATCAGTGTAATAAAAAAGTAATAGGGACCAACGATGAACTTCAGCATTAACCAAAGTGACCATTTAGATATTTAACTGTATAAGTTCGTTAGCTTTCTTAATTTATTATGCAAACTTACATTGAACAATTCTGCCCATTTACATTTTTTCTCTTCAGTTCTAATATTGTGTCCATAGCTTAGATATTGGTAGTCTCTCATTTATACTGCTCTGCCATATCAACCGCTAATTTGGTCATATTTATTTATAACCATTAATCCCAAAAATGCAATACTCTTTTTATTTGTGTTGTCTCCAGAGTGAAACTTATTATTTTTAGAAACGTTTTCCCACATGCTTACCTGTCTGTTCATTATCAGTTACTGCACGAAATTAGTAGTATGTGTTGGTTTCTCAGTTTTGTCCGGTTAGGGGGTATTTAGTTGTTTGATCATTATTCAAAGACTTTTATTTAATTATGCGTACTCGGTAATAGAAATTTCCATCATGAGTGATGCAGGCGTACTACACAGTCATTCGAGGACTGTCTTTGGGAGGCTTGGGCATGTTTGTGCTCTTCATCAACTCATTTGAAAGTGAGATCAGTTTAAAATTCCCAGTTGTTAAATGAAACAAACTCTTTATAGTTTGTCAGTCGTGAAATAATCTATTTCTGATATACTTGACCATGTTATGCAGCAAAGAACAAGGGTCGAACGTGTTATTGGGTTTGTTCTTGCCATATGGGGCATATTGTTTTATTCTCGCTTGTTAGGTACAATGACGGAACAGTTCAGAGTAAGTTATTGAAGTTTTAAATTCACTAGAACTTAACACTGGTAGTTAAATGCTGTGCCCATTTGTACAGCATAACATGCAAAAGATTAGAGAAGGAGCACAAATGCAAGTTCTAGAGGCTGATCATATTATTATATGCGGAGTAAATAGCCATTTGAGTTTCATACTGAAGCAATTAAACAAGTATCATGAGTTTTCTGTGCGATTAGGTACAGCTACAACTAGGTAATGCCTTGCATATCTTAACTTTTATACATTGTTTATCAAAAAATAGTGCAACACATCTTGAAAGTGTCTTATTAGGAGGCAGAGAATTCTTCTTTTATCCGATATTCCGAGGAAGCAAATGGACAAAACTGTTGATTATATTGCAAAAGACCTTAACCATATTGACGTGCTAACAAAAAGGTATCATGTTTTGTATTACAGCAAGGGTATATGCAATGTATGCTTCCCTGAATTATTGGTTAGAATTATTCCATATATGTTTTCTTTATATTTTACCTTAAGTTTCTTGTCAATTTGTCTCACAGTTGCAGTCTAAGCCTAACAAAATCATTCCAAAGGGCTGCAGCCAATAAGGCACGTGCCATAATAATATTGCCAACCAAGAGTGATAGGTAAGGGTTTTTGAACTTTGTTTCTTTGCCCCCGTTTCTTTTCGTGGTGTGCCTTAATAAGTTTTCCGTTGAAAAAAAGGAGTATAATATTATCTAGTTCCTGGCCCTAATTATTACGTAACTTCTATTAAGTGGCATGTGCTAAAAGTTACAGTACTATTTAGGAGATTATGTTTTTTGGATGCTTTAGCAATTTAGTTTTTGGAGTTGTTAGGTATGGAGTTGATACGGATGCATTTCTATCAGTTCTTGCTCTCCAACCTATCTCAGACATGGAATCTGTTCCAGCAATTGTTGAGGTTTCAAGCTCCAATACATGTGAGCTCTTAAAGTCAATATCAGGGTTGAAAGTTGCACCTGTAGAAAATGTCACATCCAAATTATTTGTTCAATGCTCTCGGCAGAAGGGGCTTGTAAAGATTTATAGACATTTGCTGAATTACCGAAGTAAGCTCCAATTACTCTATAAAATTCTAAATACTAAGCTAGTTGATTTGGATGAACATCATAACCACCGTTTCATAATGTATAAAAGACTTTTTAACATATGAAGAATTGTTTGCGTCTTTAAATATTAATCGTTATGGTGCTAAAATAGAGTGGAAGCCTAAATGGGTAAACGGGTGAGGTTTTCCTTATTAGGTTATCCAGGGAGGACGAGTCTTTGACTTGGTGAAAGTCTATAGCTAAGTTTCCTTATAATCCAAGAAAATCTGTATCCTTCTGGAAACTGAAATGGGAGATCACCTTTTGTATCGTAAGGTAGATGTATCATATATTACTTAAAGAATAAAATATTATCATGCTATAAAACCTTTCAGAGTGTATCAAATATCTTATGATGTCATATCTTACAGCTAAATCCTAACAATACTGATGATGATCCTGCCTTGCAGAAAATGTTTTCAATCTTTGCAGTTTTCCTCATCTAGCAGGATTGAAGTATGGGCAGCTTAGAATTGGATTTGAAGAGGTAAATTTTGGTAATTTAAAATCTGTGTATAGACTTCAGAGTGACCCAGCTTCTGAATAACAATCATTTGTAGTAACTACTGTTTTTATGAATATAGGTAAATTCAAACGTTCAAAAAAAAACGTCAAGCATTTTTAATGTAATTTTACAAAGAAAATACCGTAATAGCTATTGCACCTTCAGTGTAGATATGATGGATTGTTTTACGATCTTCAGTCTGCGCTAGAAAAGATGAATTAGCACCTTCAATCCTATTTCTACAAAATTGAATAATTAATGTCTCACATGTATGGTTAAGTGCACACTATAATCACAAATCTTTATAACAAAATTTGACAATGCATTTAAATAAGTTAACTTCATTTCATAATCACTTATACATAGTATTTCTCCTTTAAATGCTAACATGACATGTGACTATTGTATGCTTCAGACATTTTCATGGTTATCTAGTCAATATTATTTACAGGCTGTTGTATGTGGTCTTCTTAAGAAAGGGAAGATAAACTTCCATCCTATGGACGATGAAGTTCTAGATGAAGATGACAAAGTATGTATCAGTGATGATAAAGTTGGTAGTATGTTTATTTTGTTTTAAAATAATTTAACACTGCTATTAACTCTTACTTGTCATTTTAGGTATTGTTCATTGGACCTATTAACGGGAATAAGAAGACACAAATATCCTATTTTGATTCAATAAGAGAACAAGAAATTGATCCTCATAATCTTGAAGTTCTAAGAGAGATTGGTGAAGCTCCACATAATGCACTTCAGATGGCAAAAGCGCGGTTGGAGAAAATCGTCAAACGTCCAGCAAAACCAGGTTCCAAGGTATACATTCTGATGGGCAATACTTTTCTCATTTGAGTTAACTTTACTCAGTCACATTAATAAGATTTTAAATAGCTTAAATTCATATATGCAGGCATCAGACTGGAGTGTGGGACCTAAAGAATGTATATTAATGCTTGGATGGCGTTCTGATGTGGTGGAAATGATTGAAGAATATGATAATTATATAGGACCTGGCAGTGTTGTGGTACGTATAAATCTCAATTAAACGGTACATTCTGGTTATCCTTGTGTCATAAGCATAAGTTGATTTGTGCAGGAAATTTTGTCCGATGTGCCCATTGCGGACAGAGAAAAAACATACAAATATTCTGGTCAACGCAAGTTGAAAAACGTTCAAGTGGTTCACAGGGTACCCTCTCAAAACTATGGATATTATTCTTTTCATTGAGTTCCATAAATTATTCTTCACGTTCATCCTAAGGTGGTGTTTGGATGTGTGTTTGAAAAAACAATTTCTGATTCCGAGTATCTGGTAATTAAAGGGTTGAATAATCCTTTTACGGTAATGAGTTTCATACTATTGACAAGAAAAACTCATTTAAAGGGTATAATAAAGTTCTGCCTATTTATCCATAATTTTAAGTTAATTATAGATTTACTCCCAAGTGGCAAACATTTTCTCATTTTTCACAGTAAATACTATCTGGTCATCTTATCTTTTGGTTTTCTATAATTCGAATCTGAAAAACAATCAATCAACCTATGATCATTGTGCAAAACTTAAAAGAATAGAAGGTATCCATCCAAACACCACCTCTAGCAACCCATTTTATTCAGCTGATTAACTGATTCTGGTTATTAAATATAAGTTAATCACTTTCGGATCGGACATCTAAACACATTCTAAATCATGTATGCACATTGCACAACAGGTTGGAAACCCCAGGAACCATGATGCCTTGAAAGATACTATTCTCCACACTCAAAAGTCTCTCAAGAAAGGGGAAGATGTTCCGTTCTCTGTAGTTGTAATATCGGATAGAGAGTGGCTACTTGAAGGTACGAGTTATATTTTGCGAATTTTGGCCCAAGAACAGCATGACACTAACTCTAGCCTCATTGGTTATCACAGATCCATCAGGGGCTGATAAGCAGTCTGCGTATTCTCTCCTTCTTGCCGAAAGCATTTGTCAGAAGCTTGGTGTGAAGGTCTACTTGTTTACATCGTTTTCATTTTCTGTTTGACGAATTGCAACAAAGAGTTGTAAAGTTATGTTACGAGAATTGTTTCAAAAAGCAACGTCTACGGGTCTATTGTTTAAGACTAACTTTATGACGTAATATGAAGTGAACTGTAAAGCGATTAATCACGAACTGAGATGAAAAAAAATCGTTTTTGTGCCTGATGTGGAAAATGGAAAAAGTAATATTACTCCTCTCGTCTCTCTTTTTGGCTCGTTATTTAGAGACTAAAACATTTGTTCTTAAAACTCATTTATTTTGGGGCGGGTTGAGTAAAAATCTAAGCGACGCTGTTAAAGATATTTGGTAATTGGTCAGTAAATTGCATTTTATGTAACCACTTAAAAAAGTTGTCTTACTGTTGACCGCAGGTTCAAAATCTGGTTGCTGAAATTGTTGACTCAAAATTGGGCAAACAGGTAATCTATGATATGGTTTACAAATATATTTATGTTGATTACATATTTGTATATGTGTTGAAAATGGATGTTATCGCCCTTTAGATTACAAGAATCAAGCCATCGTTAACTTACATAGCAGCTGAGGAAATAATGAGCCTCGTAACAGCTCAAGGTTATACTGAACTTTGTGTTTCTTTTCTTATGTTTTCTTTTGTTGTGTTCGTATTTATGCTTATTCAACTGATTAGAATTTGTCTCTGTTTTGAATATCAGTGGCTGAAAACAGTGAACTGAATGCAGTTTGGAAAGACATCTTGGATGCAGATGGAGATGAAATTTATGTGAAGGTAAAATTAGTTGTCAAAATTCTTTGTCTGCAAAGAGTCAGACGCCTGATTTTAACTAGAATATGGATTTTATTGCATTTCCAAAATGTTATTTTTGTAAGAAACCTGGCAAAATGTCCTGGGTGGGTAACTAGCCATAATTGAAGCAGTGAGTGACAATTGGTTCTGGAGAAAACAGTGTGTCAAGTTGGTTGACTCGCCAATACTTTTGTTTTTTGTTCTTTTATTATTTCAGAAGTTACTAGTATATTAAGCATGCTTACAAATCCATCATAACAATGATCCAATTGTTTTAAATAAATCAAGTTAGGAGGTCGTAATACTAGTATGTACCTTACCAACATTCAATCTTTTTGACTCGTTTCCTGTTATAAATAGGTTTTTTTTTTTTTTTTTTTTGTATCGTTGGTTGTTTCCCTAAGGTGGTTAAATAAAATAGTTAAAACGAACTTTTCACCATAAAGTCAAAATATTGGCATGCTTAATCGTGAGTGAAGGAATAGCCAAACCTATATCTAATTAATTGATTGGCACATTGTCTGCCACAGGACATTGGCCTCTACATGAAGGAGGACGAGCATTTATCATTTTCCGAGCTATCTGAAAGAGCACGATTGAGGAGAGAAGTAGCAATTGGTTATGTGAAAAACAACAAGAAGGTGCTACACTACTTTACTTTCTAATTTCCGCATCACACTAAATGACTAGAAGAGTTTATTTCCTAGTAGTGGCAGTTGTGATCCCTTTATCAGTGAAAGGGTCCATTAAGGATCTAAGGTGTCAAATGGATAAATTTAAAAAACAATAGCTATAGGGAAATGGGTTGAACGTGAGAAATCGGTCAAAAGCTAACCAGAGTGTATCCAAAATGCATAAAGCCTCCTAATCCTTTTATTTCAAAAATCATAGTATCATTGAAATAACATAGTATTTTTCAATCATATTACATGCATACAGTATTATATATAAAACTCAAACTAAAATAGAAAGTGTTTCCAGATGGTAGGTTCAACACGGTGTAACCTGTTTTCAAATGTACTAAAATTTACAACTTTTGCATCGCTTCCCAACTCGCCTTACACCTTCATTTTCCACCTATAATATGTGTTAGTTGTGATTCTTGCAGGTTATTAACCCAATTCCCAAGTCAGAGCCTCTTTCCCTTGAACTCACAGACTCTCTTATCGTTATATCAGAACTTGAAGGCGAACAACCTGTCCTCTTGTAAATGTGACTTGTTCTTCAACAAATTTTACTGGCTCCGTGTTCGTTTTAGTCCCTGCATGGTGCCTCTTGTTTTACATACATACCTCACCGATTCTCATACAAAAGTATATTGAGCTAGAAACAGAGATCATGGAAGTTTTCCTTGCTTTCAAGAATGTTGTAAAATGCAGAATGATTAGAAGTTGAGTGCAAAAGAAAATGAGATCTCAGAAAATGTGTAAACCGAACTGGTAACTTAGTATAATTTTTTTTAATGTTCAAAAAAAAACTTAGGGTCTGTTTGGTATGACGAAATGAAGTAGTGACGGAATGTAATGAACATCGTAATGGAATGACGCATTACGATTGTAATTATGTTTGGTTGCAAAAATAAAATAGAATGTAATCGATAATAAAAAGACTAAAATAGACTTTGTTAAATATGCTTTTTTGTTTGATGGGTAATTAATAAAGGGTTTTTATGTAATTATCATTCCATTCCAAGACGTAATGGAAAAAAACAAGGGGTCCCTAATGAATGAAAATGATGGTTTTTGATGTAATGAGTGATTGCATGCAATAAGTCATTACATTCCATTATTGTAAACAAACATAATTTGTTCATTATGCCGTAATAGTGTTTTTCATTCCAACTCTCATTGCGACGTACCAAACACTACGTTAGTATAATTTTTACTTGTGGCGAAATGTAGAGAAAAAAGATGAGCTTGCGTACAAAAGCTTGAAAACCCTATTAGACCCATTTATTTGGTCCCTAAGGTTGCGTAGTTTTTTTTGTCAAGGGAGGGTTTTGGATTGCTTCATAATGAGTACTTCGAGAAATAGTGTTTGGGTTTGTTTATCATGTAACAATAATTAGTCCCAAAGGTCAGGGCGGAAAGCGGATACAGTCCCTAACTTTCAATAATTGTACCAAACCTCCACAAGGTCTTGATTTAGCTTTGTTAGGAATCTAAAACCTTAATGCTCGATAAATATCTTGTTAGCTGCAATGGTCTCGTGGTGTTGGAAGTGGTGGGAGTTTGGATGTTGAAGAAAGGCAGAGGTTAAAGAAGGGTTGATTGGATGTGAATAAAAGTAAATGTAAAAAAATGTTTGGACATAAACCGGTGAAAAGACCAAAATGCTTTTGCAATTAATGAGATTTTTAACGAGCGTTGAGGTTTTGGATCTTCAACGAAGCAAAATCTCTACCTTGGGGAGGTTTGGTGCAGTTATTGAAAGTTAGGGACTTTATACACGTTCTGCCATAATCTTGAGAACTAACGGTGTAATTTACCCTTTTGAAGATTCATTTGAATCATTTGAATATAAGTAAATAGATATGCTTTTTTTAGTTCAGGTTACCCGAAGAAAGTTCTCTTTTTATTTAGATACACATGGTCTAACCAGATTAATTTTGGTATCATTTTCCAACCCTTCCATGGTTCCCCCTAAATGTACAATCTAACGAGTTTTGAACCATTGACCTTTTGTGAAATATAAGGAGTGGCTATATAATTTAAATTAATATTACATAATGTTTAATATTGAATCTTGAACAATTTTATCTTTTACTCCATTCAAAGATAGACTATTTATCATATGACTAGCAGGGTATCCGCGTGTTACGGCGGCGGGTACCCTGTAATGATTAACCGAAAAAATACATCCCGGTTTACCCGTTTGTATCGGTTCCGACGGTGCCTTTTCGGTTCGTTTTCGGACGGCTTTTATTGACTAGCTGAACCGGTGGCGACTCCGGTTCTCGGTTGAGCCCGTTGGTCTCGTCCGACTTCAAAACTATATGTACCATCAACTTGTTAGCATATAAACTGTATGAAGCTTGCTTTGTGTGTTTTGTTAGTTTGTACAATGTGTATAATAACATGTACTTTTCATTTTAAGACTGTTTTAAAAATAACATTAATTAGTGTGTTTAATTAGTTTATACTTTAGATTATGTTGTAGCTTGTTTAGATTGTACATTGTGAAAATATTATCATACTTTTGAGTAAGAGGTGTTTTAGTTGGTTGTATTTAATTTGGTATGTATTCTTTAATTGGTTGTACAATGTGAATATATCATTGTACTTTTAAGTAATGAGGTGTCATTTTATACACTTTTTCGGGGTCATATTAACCCCTTAAATCATGCAAATATGCTCAAAATACGTGCTTAATCGTTTGTTTTTGTGTTTTTAGCATTTGAGAAGCTTTTAGAGGATATACACATGACTTGAGCTCAATTTGAGAAGAAACGAGACAAGATTACAACTCTACACCAAAGTCGATGAAGAATAGCCGTACAGGAGACGGCGTCACAAATCCTTGTGACGGCGTCATGATATACAAGGGACGGCGTCAAAGAAATTAAGATGGCGCCAGAACTTAACCGACATAGTGAAGCCCTAGAATATTCGGCGGGGCGACGGCGTCAGAATTATAACGTGACGCCGTCGCGACCGTTTCTCTGTATATACAAACTCGTTTTTAGGGTTTTAAGTGTGCAACTTTTAGGAAATGAACCCTAACGATATAGTTCGAGTTGTAAAAGCTTTTAGGTCCTTTTAATTTGGTATGTATTCTTTAATTGGTTGTACAATGTGAATATATCATTGTAATTTTAAGTAATGTGGTGTCATTTTATACACTTTTTCGGGGTCATATTAACCCCTTAAATCATGCAAATATGCTCAAAATACGTGTTTAATAGTTTGTTTTTGTGTTTTTAGCATTTGAGAAGCTTTTGGAGGATATACACATGACTTGAGCTCAATTTGAGAAGAAAAGAGACAAGATTACAACTCTACACCAAAGTCGATAAAGAATAGCCGTACAGGAGACGGCGTCACAAA
Source organism: Tanacetum coccineum (assembly GCA_026074375.1). Lineage (NCBI taxonomy): Eukaryota > Viridiplantae > Streptophyta > Magnoliopsida > Asterales > Asteraceae > Tanacetum > Tanacetum coccineum. The sequence continues at coordinate 14,206 of BQNB010016459.1, forward strand.
TCCTTGTGACGGCGTCATGATATACAAGGGACGGCGTCAAAGAAATTAAGATGGCGCCAAAACTTAACCGACATAGTGAAGCCCTAGAATATTTGGCGGGGCGACGGCGTCAGAATTATAACGTGACGACGTCGCGACCGTTTCTCTATATATACAAACTCGTTTTTAGGGTTTTAAGTGTGCAACTTTTAGGAAACGAACCCTAACGATATAGTTCGAGTTGTAACAGCTTTTAGGTCGTTTTTAGGGTTCTCAATACCCTCCTATTACTCATGTTTTAATCAAGTGAAGTTCTTTATCTTTTATTCATTCAATATGTCTATGTGTTGTTTGATTAATTATTATTCGTCGCTTCTCTTTAACATGCTAGGCTAGATCTATTAGTATTTACTTATGATTGCATGAAACTTAGTTTATAGATCCTTTTAATATTGCTTCTTGTGATGGATGTGCGCGTTAGGCTTTAGAAAACTGGTTTTAAAATATTACATTAGTATAGACGTCTAGGGAAACGCGATTGTGTAGAAAGGATTCTATCGGTAACAGAGTCTTCATACTACCTTACTCATCTATGGATGATCACCTCTTAAATATTTTAATGCATGCAATGTACTCTTAGGGGCCTTGTAATAGTCTTCATACTACCTTACTTGTGCGCTGCCTTAACGGAATATTACATAGACGGCGGGTTCGTGTAATTCCTTCATGACTTAGGAAATATTTACACAGATCATCACAAGTGTGATAAAGTAATAGAATTAGGAGAAGCAAATTAAGGAGTAATGCATAATTAAGTGAATACGTTTGTTTACCATACGAGTTTTCATCAAAGTAAACCAAACCCCTCAAAACCAGAATTTTACTTACTTTCTAAAAATATAAAAATACAAAAAATATTCTTCTTTCAACCTCTTAGACCTTGGTTACATTCTGTTCGAGCATTCCTAACCTATTCCCCTAGAGAACGATAACAACCCCGAGTCTTTCATATACTACACTACAACGGTTAGGTACACTACCTAGGGAGTTGTAAAACTTCTTTGTGAGTTCGCAACACCCACATCAAGTTTTTGGCGCCGCTGCGTGGGGAACAGTATAGGTCTCAAATTTTATTTAGCTTAGGTCTACTCACGAGATTCCTATCAAGTGGGATTTTCTTTTTCTTTTAGTTAGCTTTCTCGTAGTCTATCTTTTCTTCGTTCCCTTTGTTCGTAAAAACCCTCTTGTTTATATTGTAAATAAAGTTGTCATTTAAAATGAATAGGTATAGTTATTCTAGTGTAAATATATTAAAATGTTTGGCTGAAACCTTCCAAAATGATGTTTTGATGTTCCAGCAACATCAAGATGAATCTCTCTACGATGTGTGGACTCGTTTCAAAAACTTAATCCAAAGAGTCCCTCATCATGGCCTCGATTTATGGACCAAAATTTAAATCTTTTATAATAATGTCAACCACTACACCCAAATGGACCTTAACTGTGTTGTAGACGGGGATCTTAGGGAATTAAGTGCTGAAGAAGCATGGGAAACCATAAAAAATTTTGCCCAGGGACAAAAAGAGTAGGACAAACCTTTTAAAGCTATTACTGAGCAAGAATTAGCAAATTTAAGGGCTCAAGCAAATGAATTGTTTGGCAATGAAAAAGTTTGGTTTGAGGTTCCTAGGTGCATAGCATAGGATAAGGTTGATAATCCAAGCCCACAAAGTACCCCACAAGTCCTCCTATCATTTGAGGTATACACACCGCCCGTGACTTACCCGGAAGAAGTAGAAGAGACTTTAGGAACCCCGATGGAGGTAGAACCTTTGGACCAAACAAAAATAGAGGATGTAGGCTTGGATATTTGTAATCATGACATTCCTCTTAGTTCTAGGGAAGTTCCTAGTTTTGATGAACCAGAGCCTCAACCACAACCCTTACCTAGTTGTTTATCCTTAGATGAAAGTCTAGGAGAAGAAAGAGGCCATGACCCACCAACCAAGCCACATAGTCCGGATAGTCTTAGGATGAAGGTAGTAGATCATTTAACCATTCATACACCGCCTTCACCTCACGTGGCACCTCTCCACCCTAAGGATATATATTGCTATTATCACCCATGTATAGTTGACCCTAAGAAACATTATGGATTTAAGCTAGGTTTATTAAAACAAAGTGGATCCCTAGGTGTTGATTTTTTGAATTTGGAGATGATAGAAGATGATTGGCAATTAGAATTCAAAGAAGTTTCTTTTCTTGGAGAATGACTTAATTTACCCGTTAAGCCAAAAGAATTAGAAAAGGGCAGGATTAAAGAAACACACCATTTGAAGCATATAATTCAACAACCACTTTTTTTACATAAGGCTCTTTCTTACCACAATGGTGTGTACCGTTACTATCACCTACACTTGACCTTAAGTGTAGGAAAACCTCCACTTTTAACTCTTAAATAAGGGTAGAGTCAGACTCGTGACTCAAACAAAAACAAGCGCTTTTAGGGAGGCAACCAAATCTTTTATTTTTTCGCATTTTAGGAGTGTCGTGTGTTTTAATTCTTTATCATTTGTTTTTATATGTTTGAATTATGCGATCATGCTTTGTTTTGTCTTTAACTTCGTCTTAATTACAATCAAAGGTATTTTGCATCAATTAATTGTAGGGGAAGATATTCTGTTTCTAAGAACCATTTCAAACATATTAAATAAATGATTTAGATTAATTCGCGTCTAGTGTGTTTGTTTAGAGTCATATGATTGTGTTAAATTGTTTTTGTGGTTTATGCAGTATTTTTCCAAGAAATAACTAATATGATTTGCGTGCAGAAAATTTTTCAAGAAAAAGAAAAAATTTTGTTTACAGGAGACAGCATCAGCCTGACGGCGTCGCCATCCCAGCTACATTAAACTTTGTATTTTTTAAAATTTTTGAAAATTAATTTTGTATAATTTCTAGAGTTTGTAATTTTCCTAATCCCTGCAGAAAACCATGATTTCATCTAGCACATTCATCCTATCTTTATTGCTTTCATAGTGTCAAAACCCTAATCGTATCATTGTATATTATTATCCCGCTGATTTTACGCTAGGTATAGTTGTTTCTTGTCTTTGATTTGCATGTTATATTTGATGAGAAGAATATTTGGTGTTCTTGGGAGTTTCATATGGACGATTCTTGGATGACGATGTAACCAGTTATCATTTGTTTCTTCTCCATTATTGAGCATACCATGGGAGTACTAGTTTTTTTCGTCTTTTTCTTTTCCCTTTATTCTTTTTATGGGTACTTTTAAAGAACATTGTGGACAATGTTCAAAATAAGTGTAGGGATAAATAAGCCTTAGAAACTATTCATTCAATTGCCATTTGCTTTATCATTAAAAAGATGAGCAATATACCGAAACATAGAGTCAAAGGTAATTTTAACCCAAATTTAAAATTTTTTATGGCACATACCGATGAAAACTGAGTACTATTAGTCTCTCATGGATAGGAATTATATGACTAGCACAAAAACCCTACCACTCAAAAAAATATTTCCACCCCAAAAATGTGAGGTTCGCCCCTAGATCTTTAGGAATTCAGGTATCCATCTTTGATACCTAAGATAGTTTTGCCTTTAGCTTGCTCGAGTTAAGGAATGTGTGGAAGCTAAAAGGGGGTTCTTTACCGTTTTAAAATAAAACTTAAATTGTCGACTTATGTGAACTCAAGAGATATACACAAGTATATATGATAGCGATGCAAAAAGTAAATAAGTAATCTACGAAGTATGAACAAGTAAAGATAAGAAATATCAAACCGATGACACAATGATTTATAGTGGTTCGGCTACGAAGCTCTTCTTCGCCATACTCCACTCCCCAAGTACCCAACTTGAGAGTTATCTTCACTATGTCAACAAACTCCCTTTAGGCGGAGAAAACCGTACACGTCGCTTACACTTTTTTCGGTACTAAGCTAAATACCGAGTTCTACTTCGAGATAGAACCAATCTAACACACTATGTATTTTATGGCCTAAATAATAACCTATCATACACATATGATATACACAACACACAATACAAGATATACAAGATGAATAATTATCACAATCGTGATGACACAACTAAACTATTAACACTTGAAGCTTGACGTCTTCGTAAGTGTTCTTCACTAAAGAGTGGAATGAGTTTCATTCACTAGTAATAGATTATGTACCAAGTATACTGACAAAAAATAAAAAGATAAAAAATGTTTGTAAAAAATATTTGTCAAGAAGTTTGTCGAAAATGAAGACTTAAGGTTCTATTACAGGCAACAATTGAAATTCAAATCTTCCCAGACATGCTGGGTCCGTGCGACTCACAATCCAACCATAGCTGTGATCCGTCTATGTATTGAGTGGATCTGTTGGAGGAAGGGCTGGGACATCATTTGTCTTTTGGTGATTAACCCCACATCTATACAAAAATATTAATTATGTACTTAATAAGAACTTGTTTATTAGATTCTTCAGGGAACAAAGAATATTTCTTATCTACCAATTAAGAAAGGATTTTCTAGATTTTATGAAGGATTTGGGAAAGGATTTAGAAAGATTGTTCCACTTAATGGGTTTAATCTTATTTTTGTCTTAATGGGGATTAATTATAACTAGATTGTATAATTTATCCATTGTTTACTTAAATGATTTTGATTAGGAGAAGGTTTATGATTTGGATAATTATTTTGTCAGGTTGATCATTAAAGATGTTGAATTAATTATTATGAATTAAAGTTAGGTGTTGGAGAGGATTGGTATTAAGTTAAAAGTTTGATAGTTGTGGTTCAAGTATATCTTTAATAGTTGTATGGTTTTGTTGTTATTATATTTATATTATAATGATGTAGATTTGATTATAAATATCGTTTTTGCGCGAATATTTGTATTAACAATCTTTCCCTTTTTGATGATGACAAAATATAAACTCATGCTTATTTAAAATTTACTAAATAAGTATTTAGTGGATGAGTTTACATTTCTTCTCCCCCTTTTTGTCGAAGCAAAAAGCGTTGTAGAGACCTTCCTTGCATGTCTTGTTTTGACGAATGCTAAGTCACTTAGTTACGAATGCAAAGTAAAAATAGAGACAATATTGCAAGTGCTCCCCCTTGGTGTATACTCCCCCTTGCTTGGGGCACCAAGGAATAGAGCTATGGATGCGTGCTACAAAACAAAATGAGTAGACAAGCAAATATATATATGACAACCACATATGCACACATATACATTTAAGTAATAAACATCCATCATCAACACAACAAAAAAAATAATGTTAAATCCATTATAAGGGATAAAACATAAAATTTGGCATTAATAAGACAAGAAACTTAAACTAGAAAAGAAAACAATTAAAAATTCTAAATCTTGGGATAAATATCATTTTCCTATATAATCCAAGGGTGAGGTGAGATTTCCATACGGCAAATGCGGGAAACAAGGTGGGTTTGATGAAGAGCCGAGGTGGTGTCGAATGTATGAGAACATATAGTTGACACGGTTTCGAAGCATTTAGATTTCATGCCTTGTAGTGCTACAACATTGGCAAAACATGTTGTGGAGGTGAGGCATGTCATTTGGATGAACAAAATCTAAGATGTTTAGAGGATTGGGAAAATCTTGATTTCCAAGATTTGGTGGTGGATGGTGAATGTTTTTAAGTGGAGGTGCATTGTATTGGAGGTGAGGTGTATTGTTGTTAATATTAACAAACAATGGTTGGGTTGATGGTAGTGGTTCAAATCCGGGTGGCGGATTTGGAAATCCGGGAGGTGGTCGTGAAACACGTGGTGGTGGAGATGGATTAGAGGGGCCCCGTGGCCAATTGTCTATTGTTGACTGATGTGTTGTCGCGCAGGGTCAATTTATTGATTACCAAGTTTTAAATTTATATTTAGCCGACTTATCCTAAAACAACATTTTAACAGGCAGTGTACCCGATCGGGTGGAGTTTCGTGGTAAGTAGGATGTCGAACACTAAGAGCGAGGTCGTTAACCTTATATTCTACCAGTATTTTAATTACTCTAATTAAGTTAATCCTAATTACTTGTTAAACCTATGCTATATATGCTTCTAACGGATATGGGGGGTTTTCAGCCTAAGAGACTGACACAGGTTTTATGGTGACAATAATCAGTTCTAAACACAATAAACATGCAAGAAAACAATCAGAAGATAAAAGAGCGGTACAAGCCAAATAATAGAAAATTATATTAGCCATATTAAATCCGATTAAATGTTGGTTTGTTTATTTAGTGCAATGATTTCTTATCTCGAAGCGGCATATCATTCTTAAGACTTAGGCGAGACATCATCCTAAGACCTAGACACGTTGAATCCTTTCACAATTAACGCATCCGCATAAAGCATCCTTTTAGTTTAATTATAATCTATCTAGGGATTATAGCAATGGTGATCTTGATAAACCCTAGCCCATTGGGACTTTACACACTTACTGTTTGACGGTATTTTATATACTGGTAGTCCACGATTCAAATCTTTATCAATTAATCAAGAACATACTTGTTGAAACATTACGGGTCACTTGCCGGTCCAACTAAGCTCTTAATTTAAACACAAAGACACAACGTTATTTGTGATCCTATTTGTCCAGTAAAATAAAACACGATATGGAGAGCTATCCTAGTATCTAGCTCACTTGTTAGGCGTAACTAGACCCAGTTGAATGATAGGTCGCATATTCAAACACGTAGACAAGTATCATGTGATAAACATAATTAAACTTTCAACGATAAATTAAGAAAATCGATTTTAAAACAAACAAAACATTAAATCTTCATTAAGATGGCTAATACCCAAGGGTATTAGCCCATAACCATTGTAATTATACAAGCGTGATCAAATAACCAAGGTAAACTAAACGTTTTACCGAACGATACCAAAAATTAAATGATTACAAGAGTATAGGAATTACATGGTGTCTCTATGAAATCATAATCGATGCTTGACCTTTGTTGCTCTTCTTCACTTCAGAAAATCGTATTTTATGTGTATGGTATGAAGAATATGATTTTGCACACTGAAAACTCGTTTTTGAGTCTTCTATTTATAGTCTCTGAAAAAGGCTGGATACGCCGTATTGGGCTAGGCCAATACGGGGTATTTGGGTTGTAAAAATAAATCCCACTTGGAGTGCGCGCAAAGTTTATGATCAGTATAATATACATTTCCAAAATAATAAATATATTTGTTTTTCCTTCAGATCTATGATTAGATATCTTTCTTGGATATGGCGTATGGTAGACAGGTGGATACGCGTATTATGAATTAGTGAATACGCATTTTCTTGTGAAGACTGGCATTGTTACGTCGTATCTCTTTTCCTGGATACGACGTATTGGTAAGAAATGAGTAATCTTCAAATGTCTTCGTTTTAGCTCCAAAATATGCGCCTTTTAGCATGTCTTCACAAATTACTCCTCAATTACTGCAAATAACACTTTTAAGCAATTAAGTACAAATTCTTGCAATAATTATACATAAGTGGTTAGTTTATTCAGGATAAATGATGGTATAAATGTGACGTTATTTGATGTCATCATTGACATATACGGGTTATTTAGTGACATTTGTAGTGGAGGAAGTTCTTGAGGTTCTTGTTTTATCAGAATGACAAAATGAAGTTTAGGTGGGGGTGCAACGTGAGTTGGTGTCGGAGACTCACTTGGTGATGATGATGAGGTGTATTGTGTACTCTTGCTAGAAATGGATTTTGATAGAGCTTGTGGTGGTGAGAGGGATTTCTTTCTAGGAGGTAGTGAATGAGTTCTCTCATTTGGTTGTTCCTCGCTTGAGGATGTGAGATTGACATAGGTTGGATACTTGACACTCATTCTTGCGGTTTTTCTTTTGAAGTTTGGTGAATTTGTTTTTGGATGAACTAATCATGATGATGAACTAGTAAGGTTATATATGAGAAATGTAACACCCCCAAAATAGGTCGCAGCGGAATATGTTTCCGGGAGCGTTACTTCATAATACCATTGCTCAAGTCATGAGAGAACGACCTCTAACTGTGTCGTTTGAAAAGAAATCTTGAGCTATTTAGACTCCAATGCACATCACATAAGCCAAGCATCTAATTCACCTGAGAAAAACATGCTTAAAAGTGTCAACATAAAGTTGGTGAGTTCATAGGTTTGTTTAAGTATAAATGTTGAACCAAAGTTTTATAAAGTATGTATGACCGTTTCAATCCTTAAATGTTCACCAAAATGTATGCATGAATGTTGGAAATCAAAGATGTGTATGATTATTGTATCCCATACAATAGTCACAGAAAGTTAAGTATAGTTGGACCACCATTGTTCAAAGTATGTATTGCCACTTTATTCAAGGCAACGTAAATATTTATGTATGTATAAAACAATGATTACGATTACTCTAAGTTCATGAAACTGCGGCTCAGACTTGGGTGTATGCCACTTTATTCAATGCACGATAAAAGTTCACGCTCATGTATGTATAGTTCCGTACTTTGACATGGTATAACGTTCGTTTGTCCAGTGATAGCTAGTCACCCGAACGGGGATTGTCACACCCCAATAGATCTATTTTATAACACTCGCGCCTACTAACTCGTAGTTAACAGTTCAACCCGCTTAAGCTAATCCGTAATCATTTGGGTAAAAGTAAAGTAATGTCCTTATTTTAAAATAGAGTGAAACAAGCAATGTATTTCGTCCCAAAATAAGTAATTGATTATGTAGACCAGTTTGTAAAACGAATTGTAAATGCACATGTAATGAATTCAAACCAATCATGTAAATAAATTTAGTAAAAAGCATGTTCTCACCCCAAAAGTTGTAAAGTATATGTAAAATAAGTAAAACGTGGGGCTATAAACTCACATTGAGTGAATGAATCAACAAAGTAAATCACAGAAGGAAAATGCGTCACGTAAACGCCTGAATGCAACCTAATTAATTTTAGGTCGTATGAGTACTAAGTACTTTGAATAACTAATACCATATATAATTCTATATAGCTACATCACCATCTAATTGTATTTGTGAAATAATATTTAAATCGCATTTGATAAATAATAACCATGTATTTGTACTCGTATAATCGTATAAATAGTTCAATCGCCTTTGTAAAATAATATTTATAAAGTTTAAAACATGTATAAATATTATTTAAGTGATTCTAAAATGTTTCGCAAATTTTTTATTAAAAACGAACCAACACTATTCATGTCAGGAAATAGTGCACAAGTATAAAATAGTGCGTATCTTTCTCGTTTTAAGTCCGTTTTGTACGTTCTTTATGTCCATGCTTTCATATTAAAAAGATATATCAAAATATTACGTTTTAATATTTTTAACTCTCTGGTGAACAGTGACTTTAACTGTTCATGCACTTTATAAAATAATTTTTATAAATTTAATCATCAAAATCTTGTAAAAGTCATATCTTATTCGTTTTAACTCTGATTTTAGTGATTCTTTCAAGCACGCCCTCATAATTAAAAATTATATGTAACTAAAACATTTTCTAAAAAGTATCTAAAATGAATAGTAATTTATTTTTATAAAAGTATTTATTATCGTAAACTTGCAAATGACGTATCTTCTTCGTTATAGCTCGAATTTTTGAGTTCTCTATATGACTACGATCGTCATGACATGTAGTATTTTAATAGAATTTAAAATAAATACTTTATTTTCTGATTTAAAACAGAATGTTTGAAGTTTTTATATAAAAAGTGTTTTAACTTATTTTTATAAACCTTTGGCATAAATGTAATGTTACAAGTCCTTTACCATATCTTATATCATAAATCTTATAAAGTCCTCTAGTCCATCATTTGTCCAAGAATATCAAGTCCTTCCATTTGTTTCTTTATAAACTTTAATAAGTAACTTTTAAACAATTAATTCATATATACTTTTATAAATTAATCCACACTTGTATAATGTACATACTTTCATTCCAACATATTTTTAACACCGATATAACATATAAACAAGTTTTTTAAACCATGATCAAGTGTAAAAATCCATTTCACATCTTAATATATTTCCAAGATGGTGATTTACTATATAAACATTATATACACATAAATCATAAATGTAAAGAGTGTAGGGTTTTTAGATGACCTTAAGATGATGTATGATGAAAAGAAACAAGTTCTAAACCCTAGCTTAGAATCAAAACCTAAGCTTCCAAGACTAGAAAACCCTAAACTTTCAAGAAACCCTAATCTTGAACTTTCTTGATTAAACCCTTGTAAATGCTAAACCAAGCCTTCAATACACCTTAGAATATCTTAGGTATGATGCTAGAACACTTGAATACTTTGTAATAAAATTTGTATGGATTATTTGTATGTGTTCAGTGTGCCGTGTGTTATAGGAAGGCAAAGGAGAGAAATGAGTGAAGTTTTTGCTTAAGGAAATGATAAGTGTGAGTTATCTTACTAGGATGAATGTATTTATACACCAAAGGCAATTACACTATTAGGTAGTTCAAGACAAGATGAGTGAAACAAGGAAGTCTTTAGTCAAAAACACTAGTCATGGCTAGGTTTTAATGAGTCCTAAGTTGTACAAGTCCTTAGCTAGTAATATGTGTGCTCTTGGTCCCTTAGGGAGCTCATTGGTCCTGAATTTAGGGGAGAGGAATAGGATGATTTTGATATTTTGTGTCATAAATTCTCGTATTACTTGTAGTTATAAAGTGTAAAGTTTAAGTATAAAAGTATACTTGTATTGTGTATTTCTATTTGGGTTCATATATTAAAAATTGGCTACAATGATAAACATAAGGTGAAGTTTTATAAAACTTTGAGTATTGGTATAATAAATGGTAGTTTTGAAGCGAGATAAATTTTGGGGGTGCCTTGAATGCCTAAATGTACTTTATTTCGCGAAACGAAACACGTACGTAACCAATAAAAAATAAATGTGACAAAATTATTATTATCCTTTCAAATAATTAATTTAACATTTGCTTACGTAAACTTTTATTTGTTTGATCCCCTTATATTGAATGATATGGTTTAGCTTAGGCGGGATATGCACTAATGTATGAGAATTAAAAGAAACGCGTGACAAAGGAGACTAAAAAATAAATAAGTGAAATAATATGACGTCGTAAAATACTTGAAAACACGGGGTATTTGTAAAATCTGACCCAATACCATTTAGATACTTTTAACAGGGCACTATACACGTACACCTGGTTTTGGATACGGCGTAATCGACTTCCTTTATAATTTTTTTGTTTGTTGTTTCTAACCATAGAATCACACCGGAGATAGAATTGCATTGGTTTATCCTATATCTTATACAGGACCTTACCGAACGAAAATGATGACTTTTGGTAGAGTATTTATATTCTAGAATTCTATGTGTTGTAGTCATGCTAGAATACAAACGCTTTCACAACACATAATCTTGCTCATAAACGCAACATAGAGGGTCATACCGAGCAAATCCCAAGGGAGTTTCTCGTTCTAATTCTTTTAATTTCCCATTTTTAATGTTATATATATACAACGAGGTCGTTGTATACTTCAAGTAGGGGGAGGAGAATTAGAACGCTTACTTGTCATCATTTCCCAATAAAATGCTTAACTATACCCAAAATTTAATATTTTTTTATCAGAATTAACTTTTGTGAAATTATTAGTTACATTACCCGCACACATAACCCTTGTTAGATATTATGAGAATTTAGCCTTACCCGTTTCCAAATATTTACCCAAATTCCACAAAATTATGAGTGTGCCGGTGATGTTGTAGACTTTAGAACTTGGCTTGGTATATCTATTCGAGATCACAATAATAAGCACTATTTTAAAAAGATAGAATGACATTTTCTAAACTGGTAAATTTATAGGATTACACCCAAAAAGCCTATACATGTCGTGATATTAACTAACTACATTGGTTAGTTAACCACCGTATAAACCCTTTTGTTTACTCTCATTTTTAGAGTAAATATACCCCTGAAAAATCGCTGAGCCGTTCCATTCGTATTCCTGACATAGAAATATTTGTTTTGTTACACCTTTACACACCTTAGTCCTACCCTATTCGATTAAGTCCCTTAATCGGTTGCTAGTTCTTTGTTAAAGTGGTTTTATTCCTGCATCTAAGTGCAAAATTTTCTATCTTGGTTAGGCTTGGAAAAATTGAAACACATGCAATTGGGAAACCCCCCGTTTATGGGGAAAGAAATTTCATCTATGGTTAGGGTCCAGGAAAATTACACAAGCAATGGGAATGTGAAAGTAGTGTATATTTTTAATCTTAAATTTTTAGTATGTTTTCCTACTTTCACAAATTATTTTTTTACATCCGAAGTATGGAGGAGAATGGATAAATTATCCAGGTTCATTGTGATCGTGAAGATGGTGAAATTACATCAAAATTCGTAGTGTATATATGTTTGGAAAAATGTGAAAATACAAATAAGTGATTCGGTAAAGTATTGTTGTATGTTGCTCAAAAAACCAACCATTATTTCTTGAATAAAATGGTCGATATAACCACTAATGTTGACAGTATGTATATTATGATGATTGGGAGTTGACCGGGTACGGGAATCCAACTAAGGTTTTTTTGTTGACTCTATGATCGAGACGTTTATGTCTATATTTATGTGTCTTTTTTTATGGAACGTCAGGAAAGTTACTAGCAACATTGTGCCTTATTTGTTTGGACTTAATCTATTTGTTTTGTTCTTTTTATTTAACAACAATTATTTTCCCTTTCCTAATCCGTAACCTTTGGTCTTACTCGAATGAGGATGCGAGAAATCACATGTCTATTCCGTCGTTACGGCCATGTATGTCTGATTTTGTCCGCCTTGTTGGTTTATTACTTTTGGAAAAAGGATTAGAAGATCCCTACCCTATATCACTCTTTGTCCTAACCCTTGATTTTACTCTAGTGGGGGAATTGAATGCAATCATGTATGTCTATTCCGTCGTTACAGATGTATATATGGTTTGTTGCCCTTGCTGGTTTCTGACTTTTGGTAAAGACTAAACTCGCTAGTTCCTAATCTGTAGCTTATTCAGTTAAGGATTAATACAATCAGTTATGTCTATCCGATCGGTATGGATGTGTAATTGTGTTACGTCGAGCCTTTTCTGGAATTTTCGTATCAATAAAGACTAGAAAGAGTGATCAAATCCTTGAACCTTTTAAACCCAATTTACCTTTGTAGACTTGTCACTCCTTAGCTTTAGTGGTGGAGATGTGTATCCTTGCCAAGTTTATGATAGAATACTCATCACGACCAAGCAATTGAGCGAAATAATTATATGATACCACATAGATTAGTTGAGTGAATTGAGTGATTTCATCTTCATATTTCGTGAGGTGTTTGGTTGTGTACTAGTAATTGAACAAATAATTGCTTAAAGGAAAAAATCCTTGACTACGGTTAGGATACATTTTCATAAATTTTCTAAAGTCTACTTGAGGACAAGTAGGATTCAAGTGGGGGAATATTTGATGACATCAAATAAGATCACTTTTATAGCATCATTTATCCCATGTTTCTTACCCATTTTGTATAATTATTGCATGAATTGGTACTCAATTGCTTAAAGTTGTTATTTGCAGTAATTATGGAGTAATTGGTGAAGTTATGCTAAAAGGCACGGATTTTGGAGCTTAAACAAAGAAATCTGAAGATTACTGTTCTGACTACTTATACGTCGTATCCATCAAGGAAGATATGGTGTATCTGTGCATCCACTTCACTAAAAACCACAAAGAATTAAAGCGCAATACGCTGTATCTAAAAGACTTTATACGCCATATTGAAGATTATTTAAAGATTCTGGAAGATATTAAACGTGGTCCCTACTCCAAGAAACCCCCAATACGCCGTATTGACCTCAACCAATATGGCGTATCGAAGAATTTCAGACACTATAAATACAAATCCCTAAACATGATTTTAGGGTGTGCTTGAACATATTTTCGATACACTAACCACAAAAGTCCATGTAAGGATTAATGTTTTCTTAACTTAGTACCGACAGTAAAATAGTTAGTACCGACAGTACAAAGTGTTAGTACTGATAGTTAGTTAGTACCGTTAGTAGTAAAATAGTTAGTACCGATGAGAAGATATTTAAAAGATATTTGTGAGATATTTGTCAGAAAGTCATGTAAGACTTTTAGGGTTATCCTTAATCTATAAAAGGATAACTATTGACATAGTTAGAAGATATATGAAATAGACAATTACAAATCATACAACATATCATAGTTAGCAATCTGTAACTCTCAAGAACATTTTAACAAAGTTGTTATTCTGTTAAATCATTATTCTTCTTAGTACTTGTGTTAAGATTCCGCATTAACATATTGTATTCAAGTCTTGTTTCTACATAGTCAGTTGTATTTATACATCTAGCTATCCTCCTTTATAGGCTGCAAAGATCAATTCAGTTTTAAGAGCCATACAATTGGTATCAGAGCCTTGTAAGAAACTTGAATAAGAAGCAACAATCAAATCTGTAATTCATCTCAAAACAAACAAATCTAAAACATGCTGGAACACCATATGAAATCCCCCTCTCACCACCACCTCCCACAAGAAACACAAACAAAAACCAACACAACAAACTCCTAAACTCCTCAAACAGTCTCACCTTCAAACTAACCGAATTCTCAAAAAGGTAGAATATACATATGGGCTATGAAGATAGAACACTACTGCCAACACGACTATCCAATTTGGAGGAGTTTATTCCAAAAATGGAATGGTCCTGTATCAGTCACACTGTTACACAGGACAAATTAAAATTTTGCCTCCTAAAACTGCAGAAGGAAATGGTGCTAGAGAGAGAGAGAAAGACAAAGCAAGGACCAACCTGCTGATGGCCATACCAAAGGATCATCTAGCTAAATTCCACACAATGAACTGATGCAAAAGAAATGTGGATTTGCCATAAAATCCAGATTTGGAGGAAGAGACTCCAAAAATTGGGGCAGGATGGTACATCTGTGGGGAAGCAAACAATTTGAAGGATTCCACAGGATCCAACTCCAACATGGAATTCACAAAGATATGAAGATTCCAAAAAGTCTAATCAGTTCACTAGAGATGCATGGAGCAGGTGTATCGACTGAAAGAGGCAAATCAAAGTTTTAAGATCTCTAAACCTTGCTGCTTGTTACAAGTTCCTTGATTCATGAGAACAAACCAGGGGAATGGACAAGTCTTAGGTTTTGAGACTTGTACACCAATCGAAGAGTCTTGAAAATGAATGTGACAAGGCCTCTACTGCAGCACATCCAACTTGCAAAATATAGCATTCTCTCTGAAAACACCAACAGTATTAATGAATTTATAACTGCTTAGGTCTGTCCCACTCGTCTGGTCATTGTTTAAAGCATAACAACCATCAACATCAACATATTCCTTGCTTGCAAGTCAATCTAGTTGGTCCTCTCAACTGGATCATGAGGACTTAGAACAGGTTGAGAATATGATCTCGAAGAAATGGACTGAAAAATGGCAATGGCCAATGATCTCCATGAGAAAACACAAGTTTCCAAAAGAAGACTGGTAGAAAACTACAGTTTGATGCAAAAGAACACTGTTGGTTTTGATAAAACAAAAGTGGAATGCTTCAAATGCCACAAAACAAAGGCATTTTGCAAGAGAGTGTAGAACGAAGGAAGAGAATTTAAGGAGAGATGGGTGGAAACTGGGAATAGAGAAGGGAGAAGAACTGACATAAATAAGCATAACTGAACGAAAGAGAATCTAGAGCAGATAGTGACATTGATGGAGAATGTGTTGACTGATAACTCATTCAGAATAATGAAAACTATCTTTCACATGGCTCACAACTGCAAGGATCAGCACACTCAGGACTTTCTTGTTTCAAATGAGTGCAAAGAATCTTATGCTAACATTAAAAAGACTGTATGATATTCAAAAAGAGCAACTTATGATGCTGTGTTGAAATAAAAGCCTATAACTCAGGGTCTAAAGTAAGTTGAAAGCACAGCTAGTTGTTCCATCAACAATATCAACTTTGGTATGCACAAAGATCAAATTTTAAGCAGTCAACAAATAAGAATTTAGATGATAAAACAATTTCTAAACATCCATAAGACATTGTTGGCTAAAGACTCAAAAGGAAAATAGATGAATTAGACTGTATTAGTACACTAATGGATATCATTCATCAAAAAATCTTGGTAAAATTGCAATTATTCTATTGAGTCCAGAGTAAGTTTTGGCTTGGGTATGGTGATTATAGATTATAGGGGAATTTGAGCTATGAAAATGAAGTTTTTCAAAGTGTCTTTAAGAGGTGCAATACAAGTATTATGGAAAAATCCACCTTTGCATAAAAGGTTCATTAAAACTTGTGAAATGCAAGCAGTTCCTCCACCCATGACAGGGAATTATCTGCCCTCTGGACCTGATGTTGAAATAGATGACTCAAAATATACATATGGTCCAGAAAAGACTCAACCAAGTGAACCTGACTCCCAAACTAATGAAGTTGATGCCTGTGACTCTAACATTAGTACAGAAACATCTGAATTAGTGTTTGAACCAGTTGTCAATGAATCACATGTAGAAGTTCAACCTAAGGTTTGGTCTGATGCTCCTATCATTGAGGAGTATGAATCAGATAGTGATGATAATGATGAAATGTGTATGAAAAAATAGAAATCTTGACACTCCTATTTTTGCTACCAAGCATTAAAACTCTAGAGAAAATGTAAGAATAATTCAACACATAGTCAAAAACCTAAGGTTAACAACAAACAAGGGAGAAAGGGATTACTGAAAGAGCATGTTTTGTCTGTGGAATGTTAGTCATTTAATAATAAAAAAAAAAAAAATGAGATTGTAATTCTCATGTGAAATTGGCTAAACACGTTGAGCTACATAAACAAAATATGTCAAGGGTATTGGTTTTCAAGGAAAAAACCAACAATAATTGAGGAAAAACCATATGGGAACAATGGCTCAAAGAGTAAATAAAACAACATCAGTTGGCCCTTGGCAGTAACAACAAACAAGAACTGAACCTGAGCCATAAATACTGTAAAGCTAGCGGACTATCGATGTTGTACTGCTAGACTAAATATTAGACAAACAACAGTACTAACAACAATGGCTCTAAAGTTAATACTTTAAGCCCCAAACTCTGTGAATGATGTAAGACCACAAAATGTTTTTAGCAAAACTCATTCACTATCCTCAAGGCCTTTAAAAAGAACAACAGTACTAAGAACAAAATTGGCAAACCAAAAGATTTATATTGCTAAGGTAAAAGCTTAGTAACTGTTGGGGTAAAATGGTAATTGCTGGAAGTCCTCACAAGTTGAAAATGGAGCAAACCAGATACAACAATAGTATCCTCTCAAATACAATGGGGGATCTAGCCTTATGAAAGCATTCATCTTAAAAAAGATCCACTAGGCAGACTCAAGCCCAAACAGGCTGGGTTCCCTAAAGAGAGACTAATCTCTTTCTTTTGTATGGCAGAAAATCCACACAGAACTTTAAAGAATAAAGGAATAATCAATAGGTGGATGTTCCAGCACATGACAGGAGACAAGGCTTACCTTGCTGACTATCAAGACATAATGGTGGCCCTGTTCTCTTTGGAGTAGTTAAGATATATACGGAAAAAGTAAAATACAAACTGGTAATTAGATTTTGAGTGATGTAAAGCTTTGTAAAAGAACTTTAGCATTGCCAATCTCTTTCTGTTGTCACAAATGTTGACAAAATGCAACAAGGTTCTTTTTACTGACACTGAATGTCTTATCTTGTCTCCTGACTTTAAGTTACCTGATGAAAATCAAATATTACTTAAAAGGCCCAGACCAAAACAATAAGCTACAATTTCAATTAGAGAACATTGTTCACTTAGAGGTTGGATTGTTTGAGATTCAAAGGCTACAACTGATGGAATCTAACTTATGGCATAGTAGGTTTGGTCATGTAAATTTCAAAAACCTAAATAGAACTGTGAAGGTAACCTTGTAAATGTTTACCATACAAAGCTTTTCAAAATGACCACACTTGTGTTGCTTGTGCAGAAAGCAAGCAACACAAAATCTTCTTGTAAGGCCAAGTTAGTTTAGCGCTATTAGCCACACCCTACAACTTCTTCATATAGACTTGTTTGGAACCTACATCTATAAGATCAAAAACCATAAGACCTTAATGCTGTTATCATCTGATGAATTTTAGCAGATTAGTTGAACATTTTTCTCAAGAACTAAGGATGAAACTAGTGCAATCCTTAGGACTTTATAAGACAAATAAGAACCATTGAATCAAAAGGTTAAAACATTAGAATTGACAATGGAACATCATTCAAAAACAGGGAATATTATTGAATCTGTGATTTAAAAAAAGGAATCAAGAGGTATATAGCAATGCCGAGAACTCCACAAACAAAATGGAGTTTGCTGAGAAAAGAAGAACAGGACCCATATGGAGGCAGCAAGACAATGCTTGCAGATGCATTTTACCTAACACTTTTTTGGCTGAATAGTTAAGTACTGCTTGCTAGTTCTTAACAGTGGTATTTATGAACAAGCCTCATACTAAGACACCTTATGAAACTTTTAACTAGTAAAACAACAATTATAATTTTTCTAAGACCTTTTTGGGTGCCATGTGACCATCTTGAATACCAAAGACCACTTAGCAAAATTGCTGGAAATTCTGATGAGGGATTTTTTGGTGTGTATTTCTCTACAAAGCCAAGCCTTTAGAGAGACAATCATGTAACAAAAGATTGAAGAAAACCTGCACAAAAAATTCCTTAGAGAACAAACCCAATGTTGCAGGGAAAAGACCAATTGGCCTTTTTTGACCTTGAATTATATTTGACTGATTCTATGAACTATCTTTCTGTTAGTTCAGAGAATCAAGCTAACATTCATGCAGGTCAACAAGAAACTAACCAAAATGAAGGTTCAAAAGACAAAATTGTTGCAGGGGATTCTGACAAAGAAGATGAATCTGCTCAAGACTGTTGCAGTTCCTTACAGCAAGTCGCGTATTCTTCCACAAACACCTCTTCCAAATCAGATGAAAAAGAAGAAGTACCTAGAGAGGAAGAACATCCTTTCTGGAGATCTTGCAAGACTTCAAAGGCAAGAGAAAGAAGCTAATGAGGAAGCAGAAGCTCTCACAAAGAATCTGTGCAACAGACACTAAAACAAAAGGGAAGGGGAAAGGCAGTTACTCAGCAAGAAGCTCTAAGACTAGTAGTACTAACAATATCAGTACTTTTAGCCAACACTAAACCACGTGAGCGCAGCGACTTTGTTAATACCGTTAGCATACCAGTTGGTACTGGCCAGTGGCAAATAGGAACTAGCTCTTTCTAACACAACCAATTCCTAAGACCTGACTATGAAATACCTCCACTTCTGAGATATTCATGAGCGATAGGCGTGGGCTGGGGATGGTTATCTTTATATCACATGTGCATCGGATAGGTGGGGAGTGGCATGCTGACTACACAACTTCGGAAAACTATTGTGAAGGTTACACTATTCCCACATCAAGTTCATCACACACACTCATCTTCAACCACTCATTCTAGGGGAGGATGCGCAACATAAGCATCAAACAAAACAAAGTCATATAAAAGTTCTACGAGCTCATGCTTTTGTTATATGGTTCAAAAGCAAAAGAACCAATCGAGGTGAGCTGAATTTCAGCAGTTTTGTTTGCCTGTTTTCTATCTTCAACAGAACCCAAATGATTTCAGAAGCTCTTGAAGAGGAAAGTTGGTTGATGCTATCAAAGAAAAATTGCAGTTTGAACATCACACACAGTTTGGAGTGGAGGGAGGTGGGGGCGGGGAGAGGTAAGCTGGGAAGGGGTTGTCTGATAAAGACAGCGAGCATTGTACGAAAGTGGTGTATAGGAATAAGAAAATGAAATAGGATGGTTGTCAGCGCGCGAAAGCTAGATAGTTGCTCAGGACACAACAAAGAGAGGAATAGACTATGAATAAGTTTTTTGCTCCTGTGGCTAGACTTGAACTTGAAGCCATAAGGATCTTTTTAGCATTTGCCTCGTACATGGGGTTAATAGTCTATCAAATGGATGTGAAAAGTGCCTTTCTCTATGGCAAGATTGATGAAGAAGTATATGTGTCTCAACCACCAGGTTTCCAAGATCCTAAGTCTCCTCAGAAAGTCTACAAAGTGGTTAAAGCTTTGTATGGACTACATCAAGCTCCAAGAGCTTGGTATGCTACTCTATCCACTTTCCTGTTGAAGAATGGATACAGAAGAGGGACAATAGACAAAACTCTCTTCCTGAAGAAAGACAAACATGATATCATATTAGTTCAAGTCTATGTTGATGATATCATCTTTGGGTCTACAAAGAAATCTTGGTGTGATGAATTTGAGGCTTTGATGAAGAGTAGATTTCAGATGAGTTCAATGGGGGAGCTCACTTTCTTTCTTGGCCTTCAAGTCAAACAGAAACCAGATGGTATTTTTATAAGCCAGGATAAGTATGTTGCTGAAATCCTAAAGAAGTTTGACTTTGCAAGTGTTAAGACTGCCAGTACACCAATTGAGACTCAGAAGCCATTAGTCAAAGATGAGGAAGCCAGTGATGTTGATGTCCATCTTTATAGATCAATGATTGGCTCCTTAATGTATGTGACTGCTTCTAGGCCAGACATTATGTTTGCAGTCTGTGCTTGTTCTAGGTTTCAAGTAACTCCAAAGACCTCTCACTTAAGTGCTGTGAAAAGAATTTTTAGGTACCTAAAGGGTAAACCCAAACTGGGCCTTTGGTATCCTAGAGAGTCTTCATTTGACTTGGAATCCTACTCAGACAGTGATTATGCTGGTGCAAATCTAGACAGGAAATCCACAACAGGAGGTTGTCAATTTCTTGGCAGAAGACTCATAACTTGGCAATGCAAAAAGCAAACCATTGTAGCCACTTCTACAACAGAAGCAGAATATGTTGCTGCTGCAAGTTGCTGTGGGCAAGTGTTATGGATTCAAAATCAAATGTTAGAGATATGGTTTAAGTTCATGAACACAAAGATCTACATTGATAATGAAAGTACAATATGCATTGTCAAGAATCCAGTATATCACTCCAAAACAAAGCATATTGCCATTAGGCATAACTTATTAAAAGGGGGGGGGGGGGGGGGGGGGGGGGGGGGGGGGGGGGGGGGGGGGGGGGGGGGGTTGGGGGGGGGGGGGTGGGGGGGTGGAGGGGGGGGGGGAGGGGGGCGCGGGGGGGGGGGGGGGGGGGTGAGTGGGGGGGGTCGGGGGGGGGGGGTGGGGGGGTGGGTGGGGGGGGGGGGGGGGGGCATGCCTTATGAGAAGTAACTTATTCAGGTGCTTTAAAATCACCCTGATATAATGTAGGTGATCTTCTAACCAGGATTTGATGTTAAGTAGGTTCCAATTTTTGGTGTTTACTAATTGGGAGATCAATCAATATGCAGCATTAGTTTAAGGGGTGCAATATGATTTGTTGTATTGTTGTATGAAGAGTTCAGTGGCAGAAGCATTTTTACAAATCAGTGACGATTTCGAGAAGTTATATTGGGTTTCAGCGCGGCTCGCTAGCGGTTAGTTATTGGGAAGGATAAAGACGGTTTTGATGGTTGTTGGTTGCCAAACTGTTCATTTGTTTGATTGCCACAAGTTTAGTACCGAAGTGTCAAAGTTTAGTACCGTTGGGCAAAGATAGTACGCTATAGAGGGACGTTGGAAGAAATTACGCCAGGGTACCAAGTTAAATTGAAACGGTTTCATTGATTTTAGGTCTGCTAAACCCTATATAAACCCTTCTCAATTGCACAGTTCATTAAGTAATCACTCTCAAATAATTTTTCTATACAAGCCCTAATCTTCTCATCACCGTACGGATCACTATTCAACCACAATGGCGGTTCTTGAATAGTGCCTAAGCACAAAAGGTCGCTTATTTAGAGAAGATGAAGGGGAATGCAGAGTTTAATGAGGTTTTTAATTTTCTTGCGCGAAGCTCATTCATATGCTCTCACTGTGTCCAGTAGTCTCTATACATTTGTTGAACATTTTGGATGTCTCTTAAATCCAAAATAATAAACAATGTAAGGTACACTACTGCCAAAGTAACTGGCAAGCCTAGTGTATATCTTGAAGCATCATTAAGAAGTGACCTTGTTTTTGGATGATGCTTGATGGGATAGATTCTTTTCTTACATAATAAGGCTATCATTTGATGTATACAGTCATGGGTTAGGGGATTTAACTGTTCAAAATTTAACAAAGCTTTGTTTTCACCCAAATGGAGGTTTTTCTTTCTACAATGAAGCAATGTATTAGTCAACGCAACTCTTACGGATCAAATTCCCACTAACTTTGCCAATAATGTAATTTGCTTAACATCTATCAGAAAATATAATTTTTCTAAATTAATTTTGAGGTATGCTTTGTCATTTAGATGAAAAGAAGATGTTTATATGTATCCAACGCTTTATTTTCAATCTTTTTGGATAAATACGCTAGTGAATGTACAGTACCTTTAGCTCATTTTCCTGTAAATGCTTTTGACAAGTAAGTTTTCTCCTTTATGGTTAAAAAGGGTAAAAAATTTTTTGGGGTAATGTCACCACTTAATTTGCTTCTATGTTGGCTAGAATCTTTCTTGAGGATGAGGGTGCTACTTCAGAGAGACCATCTGAACCACAACCTACACCTTCTCCTCCTCACCCAAGTGAAGCAAATGTTGAGCCTCAGTCTGACCCATCACCTGGACCTTCACCTACTCCTAATATTCCTGATTCCATTTCAGAGGTTTTTGGTGGGAATCATGGAGGTCAGTCATCCATTGATAAATCCTTTTCAGTGAATGAGGGTGACATGACACTCCACAATTGTCTTATGATCTTTGTATCTCTTTGTGTTACACAGGATACAGATAAAGAAAAGGAAATTAAACCTGAAGGGCAAGATCAAGAAGTCAAGAAGCAAGACAAACCGGTTATACAACACCACAGAGCTTGATGAAGTGTGTATCTTGAAGCAAAAAGATTGGAGGTAAGAAATTCCTGAAGTCAAACTGGATGTTAAAAGAGATCTGATCTTAAACAGGAGGAAGTCTGCCAAAGTGACCTTCTGTCAATAAAGATCCATTGTTTGATGAGCTGATGATGATGAAATTGATAATATGGACACTGAGGATGCTCAAGATGTGGGGAGGACAAGAAATGGAGTGAATGCAGAGAAAGAGGGTACTGAAGATGCAGTTAGTACTAAAGATGTAGTTAGTACTGACAAAGAAAAAGTTAGTACTACCAGTATCAAGGTTAGTATGTCAGATCCAAAAAGTTAGTAACTGACAAGATCCAAAAGATAATACCGATAAGGAGGAAGAAGTACCGACAGGACCAAAGCTGTACCGTAGCCTAAGATGAAGGTACTGTGATCGACTGAAGCAAGAAGTGCTACTACATACTCTTCAACAAACACTCTACAATGTTTGGGAGTGATGAAATATGGAACATATCAGTTGATAAAAATAGGCAAAACACACCTAATCCTAGAGGAAACAAGAGAAATTGGAACCAGCATATGTCTCAAAAATTAGGAAATGATTTTGAGATGTTCAACAAAGCTTGTCATGTGTGTGGTAGTTTTGAACATTTGAGAAAAGAATGCAATAACTGGTATAATAATCAAAGGTTTGAAAAACCAGTTTGGACCAATGTTCAAAGGGTGAACAAACAAAATTTTCTCTAAATTAACTCACCCCAGTCCAAAAAGGAACATGGTTCAAAGAACAGTCTTAACTAGGTCTGGCCCAATTTCACTTAATGCTGCTAGACTAGTTAATGCTGTTCAACCAAGAACAACAGTGAATAATGCAGGACCCATGAAAAATGTTATTAATGATGCATATTCAACTACTAGAAGGCCTTTTAACAAAATAACAGCAGCTAATAACAACAATTTTAATAAGAGGGTTAATACTGTTAATAATAAAAGTGTTAATGTCGCTAGGCCAAATGTAGTAGTTAATACTGCTAGGCCAAAAGCAGTTCTTAGTGTTGTTCAGGGAAACAAGGGAAATGCTGTTAAGGCCTCAGCATGTTGGGTTTGGAGACCAAAACATAAAGTCTTAGACCATGTCTCCAGAAACAATGGTGCATCAATGTCCTTTAAAAGATTTGACTATGTTGATGCACAAGGCAGATCAATGTCCAAAACACTCGGGAAGTATACCCGTTCGTGTATAGTATAGCTTTAGGTAAGTCCAGGTCGTTCCACGGGAATTGAAGTTTTCACAGTTTGTAATTAAGGTGCTAAGGCTAAGATGATTGTCACGGATCAAATTAACCAAGACGAGCATATATCGAATAATGCAAAGAAAGCAATTAAAGGATGATTCAATCAAATGATTAAGGTATGTTTGTTTAGGCAATGATCACTTGGATAATGATGTGTTTGGAATAGTGTTTATAAATTTAGAAAATAGATTTATCACAAGTTATAAATCCTTTCGGCCTTTAAATATAACTAGTGATTATATCGATTAATAACAACAAATCCTTTCGGCCTTTATAAGTTATTATAACCAATATATTAAGTGGAATGATTAAACACATATATAAAAGAACCCTTTCGGTCTATATTCTTGTATAAAATATGTTTTACCAATTCAATAAACTCATATCCAAACACTCCATATCCCAAGATCACATTATGCCAAAACAAACATAAGAACCAACTACATCCCCATGAAAAAAAAAATCAAAGAACAAACACACAACATATCATCAGGAATTCAATAAAGATCATATTCAAAGAATAAACAAGATAATCCAAATAATTCAAGAGCAAAATATGGTGATTTCACATGAATTTCCCAAGAACACTTTATTATATTCAAAGTAAAACCTAGAAACTATGAACAATTTTGTCACAGCCGCTTATAGATTCGAATTACACTTGAATGCTACTTCCTTGGATGGATTATAATCTAGAAAATTTATGGTGGTGATGGTGGTTTGAAGGCGGTGTTTGGTTCCTTGGTTTGTTAAGCCAAGTTCACCAAAAACACCCACTTGGAGTGTTCTAAATGAACTAGAGAAAGTGGTGTGAGGATTGTGTGGAGGTGTGTGTAAAATGAGAGAAATCCTTCTCTATTTATAGGCTGATTTCGGGTAGAAGTTTGATTTTCTTGGAAGGGTTAGATGAGGAAGCATTGGTGGAATTCATGGTAGAATGGTGTGAGGAGGATGAAAATGATGATAGAAATGGGGAGGATGACTTATTTAATTAGGGAGGAAAAGATCAAAGTGGAAAAGCATGAGAGCTGAGTTTTTGGATTCCAAAAGTGGTTTAGTAAAATGCAGAAGGTTTAGCTAGGTCTAAGAAAGAATAGTCAACTGCATAGAAAATTAGGAACCACAGTGAAAATTCCGTGACTTCTGATGGCGGTCCCATAAATACCTGGCGGTCCCATATATATTAGGGGCCGCCCAGTATTTATGGGGGCCGTTCTCTGGAGACATGAAATTTTTCCAGTTTCTTCTGATTTTTTGTAAATCCTGTATAGAGACAATTTCCTATTTTTCCCTTTTGTAGTCAATTCCGATTCATCATGAATCATCTAATACTTAACAATCAAGGTTATAAGATGTTGTGAATTATTCATTCCTGACTTAGTACTGTTAGTGATGATACTTAGTACCAATAGTTATAGTTAGTACTGACAGTACAAAGTGTTTAGTACTGATCAAATAGTTAGTACCGTTAGTAGAAAATAGTTAGTACCGTTTAAGAGATATGTATGAGATATTATAGGAAAAGATATGTATTATCTTTTATTCATTTTGTAAGCCTGTTAGGGTTTATCCTTGGTCTATAAAAGGAACCCTCATGGCATAGTTAGAGATATCAGTTCAATATACATCTCATACAATCATATCTCATAGTTAGGAATCTGTAATCACTTTAACAGATTAATAGAAATCAAAGTTTAGTTTATTCATTATTTTCTTAATACTATTGTGTAGATTCTGCATATACAATTAGTATTCATAGTCAGTATTTCTATATAGTCAATCTGTATTTATACAAGTTGACTATCACCCTTAGCAGGCTGCAAAGATCTGTTCAGTTTGGGACTCACATAAGACTAAACATCCTAAGGTCAATCAAGAAATCATATGTAGGCAAATTGATAATTTTATAAGCATGCATAATATAACAATAGCCAAAGCGTACCAGGGTGCATGCGAGCATGGGTTTAGGATGATAAAATTGAATGACCATCCAAGGCAAGTAATGTTGCCCATACTTGGTACTAAGTTACTAATAAGTAGTATAAGTTTGAATACCTAAGCATAATAGATTGGTAAATAATATAGATAATAATGTCATAAAGTAATTTCCCTTATAGCTCACTTCTTCATGTTTCTCTACAACCTTCTGAGACTTTTTTTTATTGACCTTACTCCACCACGCTGCTCATCTCGTAATTGTACTTGACGGTTGATGATTTCGGTTTGGCGGGTGTAAAATGGTTCCATGTGAGGATCAATGTTAGGTGGGTTTTGAAAAAGTTGAGGAACTTGATTAGTTAACGAATTGACATAACGAATGAGGAAAGGGGTACTTGCATGTGAGGTCCCCTCGTCATTTCCATCATCATCATCATCGTTAAGATGAGATGATGATGGTTGATCGAAGGTAGAGGAGGAAGTGGATGGACGACCTCTTCTCGTGCCACGATCCCTTTTAGGTTTTCGCTCTAGTTGAGCGGCAAGAGGATTCATGACACGATCGTACAAGACATAAGATTCATTTTGCAATTCGGGATTTTCACCAATGATGAAATCAAACAAGTGGGTTAATAGCATACCATAGGGTAGAATTAACCTAGCTTGCTTAGTAACTCACTCCATTCGTTTTGCCATGTAATAGGCAAGATTAAATTTTTCAGAGTTTGCAACACAATAAAGCATATAACAAAGACATGCGGGAACGTGGTTCCGATTACCCCCTAAATAGAAAACATTTTCCTGAATTATTTTTTCCAAAGGTTTCAAAGTTGACACAATTTCACGAGTGAGAATTTAATAATCTTGAACGTCAACTTTTTCTTAATGACGGATGCGAGTGACTTGACCTTCTCGATTTTCTTGAATATACGAGATGATATCATCGGGAGAAGGGAGGTTGGTTTGATATGGGCCTTCCGAAGGGGCACCATATACCAACTCATCAAGTGACCATCTGTCACTAAAGATATACGCGCCCTCACAAGGTATTCTAAGAATTTGAGCAAAGTCTTCAAGAGAAAGAGAGAAGTATTGATTTTGAATAACAAGTTCAACAAACATTTGACCTTCGTTGGAATAACTCAATCGATACTGACTGTAAAACTCAAGAATAAAACGAGGACAAACTTGTTCATTGATTTTAAGGAGACACTCAAAATCGAGAAAATGAAACAAAGACCTAATATAATTTAGATTCGTAAAGTTATCAAAAATCACCCGACCCTCGTGAATGTAACATTCCTCAAGGTTTCTTAGTTTTTCTTTTATTGAAGAACGGTATTCATGTGAAATTTTAAGGATATAGTGTCTTGTATTTTTGTAATCTTCAAAAGATTTGCGAGACATGATTTCCTAAAAGAAAATGAAATCACATTTTATTACTTTTTACTTGCAATATGTCATGAGCATTGTTTCTAGTGTGTGCCTAAATGTAGCAAATGTGGAGTAACGATTAACTCGACCTAAACATAAAATCTTAAGAGTTAACCCAAACACTCCTTAATTTGATTATGCTCATTCGAACATGTCGAGAAATACATGAATTATGTATCTCAAAATTTGTTTATGAGATCATTATGCATGTGTTTGAAAATGTTTTTAGGTTGTATTAACAATACATAACAACAATTTTATTATGTTCCTAACGTGAGTGATTTGAAAATAAAATTGGGGTTTTGGTTCAAAATCAAATTTTCTACAAGCTCACTAATGTATGCAAACCTTATATCTACGAAAAGCATATCAGTTATACATCATATCCTAGTAGTCTTAATTGTACAAAATTGAAAGAAAAATGAAAAATCCTCAATTTCAATTTTAGTGTTCATCGTGAACCCTAGACTCAAATTGAAAGAAAATAGATGAAATGACTTACAATTGATGATCTCTAAGATGTTGTGAATGATTGTAGGTGTTGATTTTATCTTCAATTTGTGTTTTAATGGGTGATTTTAAGTTTTTTGAGTGGTTTTGGTCGAGTTCGTCACTTGCAGCACGAATAGGGGTGTTTTTTTATGGTTTGAATTTTTTTTGACTAAGTTCAATCGCGCCTTTGTTATCACACATGATGGGACCGTCGTCGAGTCGTACGTCGTAGTCGATGAGAGCTTGTTTCATCCATAGTGCTTGTTGACATGCCTTTCCGGCGCTTACGTATTCGGCTTCGGTAGTGGATATAGCAAGAGCGGTTTGTTTCTTCGAGAACCAAGATGTCAAACAACATCCCACGAACGTACAAATACCGCTAGTGCTCTTTCGGTCCACATAATCTCCCGCATGATCAGAGTCGGCATATACTACGGTTTCTATGCCGGTCCCCTTAGGATACCATAATCCTAAGTGCGTAGTGCCTTTAATGTATCGAAAGATACGCTTAACCGCTTCAAGGTGAGAGGTTTTGGGAGCCTCTTGGAAGCGGGCACAAAGGCAGACACTAAACATGATATCGGGCCTACTTGCCGTTAGGTATAATAAACTACCTATCATGCCTCGATACTTGGTACTATCTACCGACTCACACTCTTCATCTTTCGTGAGTTTAGTATCGGAGGACATGGGGGTTTTCATTGGTTTAGAATCTTCTAGACCAAATTTCTTAAGCATTTCTTTAATATACTTAGATTGATTAAAGAATATACCATCTTCCATTTGTTTAATTTGTAATCCAAGGAAGAAGTTAAGTTCACCCATCATGCTCATCTCGAACTCGTCATGCATGATTTTGGCAAATTCATCACACATGTCTTGACAAGTCGAACCGAATATAATGTCATCGACATATATTTGAACAATGATGAGATTTGAACTTTTCTTCTTAGTAAAAAGAGTGTTATCTACCATTCCCATTTTATATTCATGTTTAATAAGGAAAGCTTTTAATCTATCATACCAAGCTTTGGGTGCTTGTTTAAGACCATATAAAGCTTTCTTTAATTTATAAACATGATCCGGTTTTTCAAAATCAATGAATCCTGGAGGTTGTGCCACGTATACCTCCTCATTGATAAAACCGTTCAGGAATGCACTTTTTACATCCATTTGGAATAGTTTAAAATCTAAGGCACAAGCATAAGCTAATAATATTCTAATGGACTCAAGTCTAGCAACCGGGGCATAAGTTTCATCATAATCGATGCCCTCTTGTTGGTTGTAGCCTTGAGCAACTAACCTAGCCTTATTTCGAGAAACAATACCGTTCTCGTCTAACTTATTTCTAAATACCCACTTAGTTCCTATGATTGTCATATTCCTAGGTTGAGGAACTAACTCCCAAACGTCGTTAGCAACGAATTGATTTAATTCTTCTTGCATGGCGACTATCCAACTTTCATCTCCTAATGCTTCATTCACATTCTTAGGTTCTATAGTTGATATAAAACAAAAAAAAGTTACTTTGGTTTTGGGCTTGTGACCTAAGGGTTCTTTGGTTAAGGTTTCCTATAACATTTTCTAATGGATGGTTCCTAGATTCCTTAATGTTGACTATTTCATCAACCTCTAAAGTTTCATCTACAATGTAGTTTTCTAGGTTTTTCTTTTCGGTGACCTTAATTGCTTCTTCTTCATCTAAGTCATCATCCACCAAGGGTAATGTCTTATAGGGTGGAGGAGTTTCATCGAATGTCACGTTAAGTGATTCTTCGACTTTCCTAGTGTGTTTGTTTAGGATGATATAGGTTTTACTATTTTTAGAATAACCTAAAAAGACACCTTCGTATGACTTTGGGTCAAACTTGGTAAGGTAGTCTTTTGTGTTCAAAATGAAACACTTACTTCCAAACACTCTAAAATAATCTAGTGTAGGTTTTCTACCTCTTAAGAGTTCATAAGGTGTTTTTCCTAGAATGGCTCTAATGAGAATCCGGTTGAGAATGTATGTTGAAGTATCTATGGCGTTACACCAAAACTTTTGTGGTAACGATTGCTCATTCAACATAGTCCTACTCATTTTTTAAAGTGTCCTATTTTTCCTTTCGACCACGCCATTTGATTGAGGAGTGCGTGAAGCCGAGAAGTTATGTGTAATACCGTTGGGTTGAGAAGTTAGGAGGTAATACCGTGGCATCAACAAAATTCTCTGAAATTGCACTTAATTATCAATTCTTACGTGATCGGTTCTATGGACACTTTGTACATCTAGTTGATTTTGAATTTTCTTTACTAAAAATTGCGAATTGATCGAAAGGCTTCGGTTTTTATCCTTTATGGAATCTAGTCCAAAGTTATTACCTAGAGTAGTATTACTATGGGACTAAGGTTATCGGTTTTCTTCCGTATCTCGTACAGCGGTGCGTATGGACCAAAAAGTTCCAATGTGGAGAAGTTCTAAGCATCTAGTCGTTGAGACTAAATTCTTAGCTTTGTGACTAGCGTGAGCTTGTTTTCCAATTTTGACAAAAGGGGGGGGGGGGGGGGGGGCAAAAAAATATTTTTTCAACCAAAAAATGTTATCAAACTTATCCTAGGTATGTTTTCTAAATTATTCTTTAGTGGCTAACGATTGAATGAGACGCATATTTGCGTGACCTAATCTCCTATGACCAAAGTAGAATTTTCATCATCGTTTTAGACAAATTGATCCTTAGGCTTATTTCCTAACTATTACGTATAAGCCTTTCTTCCTAATAACTCTACCTATGACTTTACTCTTCCTATGATGTCCCTACCTTCAGAGAAAAGTTACTTTTCATTTATTGTCGACCTATTTGTGCCTATTACTATAGCAATAGTTAAATCCTATGTATAAACATGTATCTAACATTATCTATTTTGTGAGAGTCATTAGAATCGTACCTTTGCCAATGATGTTAACGCGAAGATTACTACCAAAAACAACATTACCTCCATTGTATGCCTTGTAAGTGGAGAAGAGCTTTCGGTTACCCGTCATATGTTTTGAGCATCCGCTATCCTTGATCCATTCATTGGGTTTCCAAGTCGACTCTAAAGGCATACTATATTTATATAAGGGACAATAACTCAAACATTTTGGTCCCCAATATCTATGGGTCCAAAGTTGTTAGTGCCCACACATCCCTTGCCATTTGTGCAATTCGTTAGGGTGTGAGAATGGAAGACACATTTCACATGGCAGTAATTTTGTCGTGGTAAGTTGTTCCAAGTTACAGGAAAGCCATGTGGTTGGTTTTTGATGACAAAATGTCTTCTTGGTTGTGGTGTGTTATGACGAGAATAATTATTTGTTGACTCTTCTAGGAGTTGGAGTTTTTGATCTAAGTTTTGTTTTGGAAAAATCCAACTCCGGGGTTTTGACAATGGTTTAGAATAAATTGTTTTGACTTCATTGTCATTAGCTACCGGAAACTTGAACTTTGTTTACTATTATGTGTTTTGGTCTAGGGGACCAAAATAGATTTTTGAAAGAAAACACTTTTCTCAGATATTGGTGTCTCTTGGTTGCTCTCAGTCCTTATTACTTTGGGGGCAGCCCTGTTTATGGGCCGTCCATATATAAGGGACCCTCCATCAGAGACGCCCTTTTTTGAGTTTTTACAAATTGTATTTCCTTTTGTTCCACATAGATGATCTTAAATGAATTAAACCCTAAACCTAATTTATCACCGGAGGGTTTTTGATTTCTTAGCATTTCATTCAAGCAATGTGTACTCTTTTCAAATTTATTTAATCTAGTGGATTCATCTTTGAGTTTTTCATTCTCAATTTTGAGTACATGACACACTGCACATTCGAGATCAACTCCCTTGTTTTTCTCGAATATGGAGTAATTATCTTTTCGTTCTCTCAAGCGCTTTTTCTATGTTATTTCTAGTGGTTTTTAGTCTTTTTTAGTGTTATCTTAGACACATTTTACACATATTTAATCATATTCATGTGTCTAAAGTTATATCTCATCAATTGATGAGTTTTCATACTAAGTAAGAGGTTCGGAACCATACCTCGCTTGATGCATGAGCTAAAAGGATTGTTGTCTTTGACCTTCTCTATTATCTTCATCACCGCTATCGCTCCTCAAGAACCTTCTCGACTAGGATCTTTTGTTCTTGTCCTTGCGGGTGGTTTTGGACATTCTCCAATAAGATGATTCGGGTCGCCGCATCTAAAACATTTTCTATCATTTTTACCGGTCTTGTCATCACGGCTTCTTTGGAACGTCTTTTTGTCGTTCCGAGGTTGTCTCACGAAATTTACCTCCTTCTCTTAAAGAATATCTTAAGTCTCTTACCGTATGGCACTGCTCTTCGTCTTCAATTCAGGAAGTCGAACATCTTCTCACTAGATTCTTTCTTAGCCTTTAATACAAGAGATTTTCTTTTAACTTTTGCTTTGACTATTTCGGAATCTTTCTTGATGATCATCTCATGGACTTTAAGGTTTTCAATGAGCTCATCAAGATATAGTGATGTTCAAGTCTTTGGATCTTCAATTGCCGTGACCTTTGCCTCTCCAATTTAGGATGTAGAGCCCTAAGAAACTTTCTTACGTAGTTCTTACTAGAATAACCTTCATCAAGAGCTTTAAGACTAGTAATAATAGTATTAAATCTAGCAAAAGCATTATTCTTTTAATCTTCTTCGGAAATGACAGAATTGTTCATTTGTGGGACCAAAAGGTCGATTCTTATTTATTCTTTGATTGTGACTATTACCTTGATGGGTGATTAACAAGGTTTTCCAAATTTTTTTTGGCAGATTGACACATGACAAATTCGTCTCATAGTCTTGTTAGGCAATGCGTTGTAAATAACCAATTTTGGCTTCATTATTTTTTGCAAGCCTTTTCTTAGATCAATCCTGTTTGTTTTTCAAAAGGGATAACCCTCATCAAGTTTGGTTTTCGGATTTGAAATTATAGGTTTTGAAATCACCATTGGTAATAACATGCCAAAGATCTAGATCTTTTGATTTAACATATGTCTCGAATCTATTTTTCCAATAAATAAAACTATCGCTTTCAAAAAGTGGTGGTCTTTGCATAGATTGCCCTTCTAGATATTTGTCGGAATCCATAGATCGATCCAAGCTTTAAAATACAATATATTTTAAAAATCTTGGGTAAAGGTAAAATCAGAACTGCTAATTTAGACTTTGATGATGTTTATTTTGTAGATGAACTTAAGTTTAACCTTTTCTCTGTCTCACAAATGTGTGACAAGAAAAATAGTGTCCTTTTTACTGAGACTGAATGCCTTATCCTGTCTCCTAGCTTTAAGCTTCTTGATGAAAGTCAAGTTGTACTTAGAGCTCCTAGAAAGGATGATGTGTATAGCTTGGACTTAAAGAACATTATTCCCTCTGGAGGTATAACTTGTTTATATGCAAATGCAATAGCAGATGAGTCTAAATTATGGCACAGGAGATTAGGTCATGTGAATTTCAAAAATATAAACAAACTTGTTAAAGGTCACCTAGTTAGAGGTTTACCTTCAAAAGTTTTTGTGAATGACCACACTTGTGTTGCCTACAAGAAGGGTAAGCAACATAAGGCCTCCTGTAAGGCCAAGTTAGAAAGAATCATCAGAAAGCCCCTAGAATTACTGACGTATTTGGACCTGTCTCTGTAGAAAGTATTAACAAGAAAAGGTACTGCTTGGTTGTGACTAATGATTTTAGCAGATTTAGTTGGGTATGTTTCTTAGCTACCAAGGATGAAACATCTGAAATCCTTTATAAATTTATCATAGGCTTAGAAAACCATATGAATCATAATGTTAAAATCATTAGATGTGATAATGGGACAGAGTTTAAGAACCATGCTATGAATGAATTCTATGCTAAGAAAGGAATAAAAAGGGAGTTTAGTGTGGCTAGAACTCCACAGCAGAATGGTGTTACAGAAAGGAAAAATAGGACCCTAATTGAGGCTGCTCGAACTATGTTAGCAGACTCACTTTTACTTTTTCCATTTTGCGCAGAGGCAGTTAATATTGCCTGCTATGTACTGAATAGGGTATTAGTGACCAAACCTCAAAATAAGACACCTTATGAACTATTAATAGGTAAATCACCTAGTATTAGTTTTATGAGACCTTTTGGGTGCCCCTTGACCATTTTAAACACCTTAGATTCCTAGGGAAAATTTGATGGGAAATCCGATGAAGGTTATTTGCTTGGATACTCTACCACTAGTAAAGCCTTTAGAGTATACAACAAAAGGACCAAAAGGGTAGAAGAGAATCTACACATTGATTTTTTGGAAGATCAACCAAATGTGGCAGGAACTAGTCCTAATTGGATGTTTGATCTTGATTTTCTCACCAATTCAATGAATTATATTCCTGTTAGTGTAGAAAATCAGGTTATTGTGGATGCAGGTACACAAGATTCTTATGTTGCAGGTTCATCAGGAAAAGATAAAGGACCTACTCAGGAATACATACTGCTTCCACTACAACCTCATAGGACAAGGATTCAGTAAAGGATGTTGTTCAGGATGCACAAGAACAACCTTCTAAAAATGCATCAACAGACAAGGGTATACAAGATTCAGAAGATGTTTTTGATAAGGAAGGACAACATTAGAAGCCAGAAGATGAACAAGTCTGGAAAGATGAACTTGAGATGATGGTTACTCAAGAATTGGTTGCTAATGCTATGAATGATGAATCAAGACAAGCCTTTGAAGAAGAAAAGAGGAGAATTGCATCCCAAAAGAAGGCAGCTCAAGCTACCAGTACTAACCAACTTAGTACTGATAGGCCATTTGTTAGTACTGATAGATCATTTGTTAGTACTAATAGGTCTAACACTCCCAATGTTAGTGCTGCTAGTAGTTCCACAGGTGCAAATGCTGAAGAATAATCATTTGTCTATCTTGGAGGCAAAATACCTATTGATGCATCTACTCTCCCTAATGCTGATTCACCCATTGATCCAAATATGCCTGACTTGTAAGATGCTTCTGATACTCTCCCAAATGATGGAATATTTAATGGAGCTTATGATGATGATGAAGATGTGGGTGCAGTGGCTGATTTCAACAACATGGATAACACCATTGCTGTCAGTCCTATTCCCACACTCAGAATTCATAAGGATCATCCAAAAGGACAAATTCTAGGAGATCCTACATCAGCAGTTCAAACAAGAGGGAAGATTTAAAAGGCTTCTTTAGCACAACAAGCCTTAGTAAGTTACATTCACAGACAAAACAAAATAAACCACAAGGATCATCAGAACTGTTGGTTTGCATGTTTTCTCTCTCAAGAAGAACCCAAGACTATATCACAAGCCTTAAAGGATGAAAGCTGGGTTGAAGCAATGCAAGAGGAATTGCTCCAGTTCAAGTTACAGCAGGTTTGGATACTTGTAGATTTGCCTTTTGGAAAAAAGGCAATTGGCACTAAGTGGGTTTTCAGAAACAAGAGAGATGAGAGAAGCATTGTTGTAAAGAATAAAGCCAGGCTTGTAGCTCAAGGTCATAGACAAGAAGAAGGAATAGACTATGATGAGGTTTTTGCACCTGTTGCTAGAATAGAGGCAATCAGGCTGTTCTTAGCCTTTGCATCATATATGGGATTTCTTGTCTATCAAATGGATGTTAAAAGTGCTTTTCTCTATGGTACAATTAGAGAAGAGGTGTATGTTCATCAACCTCCAGGCTTTGTTAATTCTGCTCATCCAAACAAAGTCTATAAGGTGGTTAAAGCTTTTTATGGTCTACATCAAGCTCCTAGAGCTTGGTATGAGACACTCTCTTCTTTCCTGCTGGAAAATGGTTTTAGAAGTGGTACCATAGACAAAACCTTGTTTATCAAGAAGAATAAGAGTGACGTTATGTTGGTCCAAGTCTATGTGGATGACATCATATTTGGCTCTACTAAGAAGTCTATGTGCTATGAATTTGAAGAAAGTTACAAAAAGATTCTAGATGAGCTCCCATGGGAGAGTTATGGGACAACATGGATTGAGCAGATGAGTCAAAAATAGGTTGACACTAATTATCTGTTTCTATGAGTTTTGGTTTATCGAGATTTTGTTTCTTATGTGTTTATATCGTGTATTATGAGTGGAGAATTGGTATTCAATCTATTGCAGTGTGATCATCTCAATGAGATTGTATTGATGGTGAAGTTTGTTGAGTTCATTTCGTTCACTTTTGAGTGACGAGGTAATGAGTATTGCGATTTGAGCGTTTTTTCATGTTAAATGTGTAAGTAATATTACGTATACGTATTTTTATGTTTGTATTTAAGATTAGTTTAGTTTAGAGGTTAAGTTAAGAGAAATGAGATTATTTGATGGAGAAATTTCATTTTAATCATTATAGTTGATAAATGGATTTGCTTGAGTATTTTGAGAAAATTTGGTTTGGTTAATATGGGATATTCTAGTGATGATTAAAATGAGAAGTGTGTCATTTGTGGAAGAACTGTGGTTTGTTAAATATAGATGTTTTTGAAAGACTTTTATTTTAGAAAGTTGAATTTGGAAATGAAAAGTTCATTTTTAGAAAGTAGTTTTCAAGCAAAATGGTTTTTACAAATTAGCTTAGGTTTCTAAAAACTTATAGGTATAAGGATTAATTAATAAGTAAATAACGAAAAGGAAATTTTTTTAGATGAATAGGAATGTCCGAATTTTAGTAAAAAAAAGAAAAAAAAAAAGTTAATTAAAGTCCTAGCTATATCCTAAAAAAATAATTAGACTTACTCTACAATTTACTAGAGGACTATAAATATAAATATAAATCCCTAACCCCCCATTCCCTTGAGTTCGACCGGCCATAGAGAGGAGGAAGAGAGAAGACGATTTTTTTTGGTTTTATTTTTAAGGTAGGATCCGATCTTTTAATTTTAGTTTGTTTATAATTCTAGTAATTTAATTATGATGGATTAAGGTTTAAATTAGGGTTTATAAATTAGGGTATTTAATTTTCAGAAAGTTTATGTTATAATGATGATGGTTTAATCATTAGATCGATTGGATTAGCGGTAAGATCATGCGTTAGGGCTTAGATCACTCGAATTAGACGTTTAATTCAATGCAGAAAGTTAGGCAGTTTTGTAACGAGCATAACTCAATCATAAAAGATCAAATAAATAATTTACAACATACTAGAGATAACCTCAGAGAGTCTAATTTCCAGAAAAGTCAGCCTCACGAGTTTTTATGGTCAGGAAGTGGGTCAAATGGTTATTACAAAATCAGTGTGTAAAATAGTGACGAATTTCAGTTTTGATTTTTATTTTTCTAAAAATACTTAGACATTGAGTTAGAGGCTTTAAATCACGTGGAAGTTAGTTTATATATTGTGTGTGACCCCTGAATTTTTTCTAAGCATTTTATGAAGTTTAAGTTGGTTATCTAACGCCATACTTTTAGAAGGTCAGATTCTAGACGAATTCTAGACACATTGGATTAAGGAATTTCTAAAGGGTATTTGTATAAGGATAATGACTTTGGGAGAGCTAGGAGAGGTACATAAGACATGTAAGTAGCATGATGAATTTTGGTTTGAATTATGAGATTGTTTAAGTGGGGCGTTTAGGCCGCGTAAGTGAGTGTAAAATTCTGCTTAAAACTAGAAAATGCAAAGGGTAGTGTTGAGGTCTAAATGGCTCATGTAAGAGTTGGTAAAGGTTTAAAACAAGTATAGGACTATGGTAGATAGCTTAGACATCCATCATAGTTGAGGTTACATCATATTGGGTTGAATGCCTAATTGATGGTAACTTATTATGTGCTTAAATTGTTTAGATTGTTCGTGAAATTTTGTGAAGTTTTGTGGATCTTTTGGAAGCTAGCATCATGTGAGTTTCATAGTCCCTCTTTTAAATGTTTTAACATTGGGATGAAAATGATGCAAAGATGTTTTGAATGTGTTAAATCGCTGTGATTATTTGGTTTTACTTGAGGCATGAACGTTTATGTGATTATCATATGTAGTATGCTTAATGTTGTTATGATTTCTGTGTGGTTCCAGTTAGAGGGTAGTGCTTCTACCTATTCCAAATCTAATTGGAAGATTGAAATAAGATCCCATTTTTGTGTGGTTCTGGTTAGAGGGTAGTGCTTCTACCTATTCCAAATTTAATTGGAGGATTGAAATAAGATCCCATATTTGTGTGAGTCCGGTTGGAGGGTAGTGACCCTACTCATTCCAAATCTAACTAAAGGGTTGAAATAATACTCCATTCTGTGTGGTTCCGATCGGAGGGTAATGGATTACCCCAGGTTTGTTATGTGGATCATGGGCACGTTCCGTCCCGTTATGATTGATTGTGAATTGTTTGAGAGTTTATGTGATAACTAGCTTAAATTGTTCTGCCATGATATGTTATGATAATCGTAGCAAAATTATTTTAATTAAAGGTTTATTTGGTGTCCTAAACCTATGACTCTCACCAACCATTGTGTTGACGTATTTTAGCATCATTTTCAGGTGAGCAACATGAGGTTAGGAGAAGTGGCTAGAGAGAGACTGTTAGGGTTGCATGGGAGTTTGCTCCTAAATTTGTTATGTTTTGCATGGATCTTTGTTGAATGCTTTGGTTTTATTAGGATCGTGGATTTATTATTCTTGTGTTGGTGAGACCCCTTTTCATTAATACAAGATGTTGTTTTTGTTTTCGATATTGTCATGACACATTGTGTCTTATGACTTAGTTATGCATTTAGTATTTCTCTATTGTTGACACCATTGTGTTGTGATGATATCCATGATGTTACGCCTCGTGTTTCCGCCTTGGCGGGGTGTGACAAACAACTTGACTCGCTACTTCAGAATCCAATGAGCTAAAGCCACACATGTTAGTCACAAAATTAATCACAGATTTTAGAGGTCCGTTTGGTTGCCTACTTTGGGCTGGCTATGTGGCTGAAAAGACTGCAACACAATGTTTGGTTGCAAAGTTGGGGTTACAAAATGAGGCTCAACCCCACTCACACCAACTAAAGAAAAGGTTGGAGGATATATAGGATTTGTATTTTTATTGGTCCCACTCTTTCTTTCTCTTTATCTTGCCTTTTTTTAATATAAAAAAATTCTTTTTTTTCAAATGTACATATTTAAATATATATTTTCTCATCCTTTTTTATAATATACAGTATATTTTTTCTTTCTTACATCAAATCAAATCAAAACTCAAATTCAAATCCTAATCCTAAACCCGTCTAAAAACCAAACGGACCCTATGTCTCTCAATCAATTTCCATATTACTGTTATACATGACCTTTATTATAAGATTATGATTTTAAAAAGCGAAAGAAGCAGGTTATGATCTCGAATCGGTAATGATGTCGTATTTCTTTGTACCTGTTTATATAAGGATTGAAACATAAAGTAATTTAATGTTTTGTTTTATTACAACGTTATTTGAAGGGAAAATATACATATATATCACTAAACTTTTCAAAAAGTGCGCCTAAGATAACGAACTTTTATTTTGTTCATTTGGATTATTAACTTATAATAATTGACATCTAGATTAATATTATATACTTTCAACGTTATTACGAGTGACTTAAAAGCGTATTTTTTGATAAGTTAAGTAACATAAATATCTTGTTTGACAACTTCAGTGATGTGTATGTATATTTTTGTTGGTATTATGTGTGCACGACGAAACATACAAACTATATTGGTCATTGTTTATGAGACCTAAGGGTCACACGCATATAGCACGAGAATCTAAAATAATATTTATGTATTGTACATATATATTAGAGTTGGTTATAAGAGACGATAAATGTGCCACTGACATAATAAGCTTAATTATCGATTGGGTTTGATTAAGTTTATGGGTAAGTGGACATTTAATTAAGTTGTGCCAAACGAAGTAGCCCGGTGAGCCCATGATGGGCCCACGCACGTCGACCGCCTTATGGGTGTGTTTGGTTGGGGTTGGGCTTGAGCTAATTGAGAGAATGATTATTATCTTATTAGATAAGATAATTATCATTTAAATAAAGATAATTATATTATTTAAATATATAGTTTATCTCATTATTTAGACTTGGTAATTATCTTATTTATTTATAAAAGTTACCCTTTACTTACTGGATAAGTATTGGAACTAGTATAAATATAAGGTAAATGAATTTGATTCATTATGCAATTACAAACCTTTAACCCTCCCTTGCTCTCC
Organism: Tanacetum coccineum; assembly: GCA_026074375.1. NCBI lineage: Eukaryota > Viridiplantae > Streptophyta > Magnoliopsida > Asterales > Asteraceae > Tanacetum > Tanacetum coccineum. The sequence goes on from BQNB010016459.1 coordinate 54,592, forward strand.
TTTTTGTTCGTCCGCACGAACCCAATACACGAACATACTGTGTGTTCGTGTTCTTCTTGATTTGATTATTTTGTTGTTACTTAGGACGTGTTACACTCAAGCCTAGCATGTATAGGATTCATTTGTGTGCTAGTGTGGACACCGGTTCGCCTGATCTCGATTCTGTAGATCAGAGTTTGTTGAGCAATTGTGTTCTTGGAGTTTGTTGGTGAAGTGGGATTCAAGGAGAAGAAAGGTGATCATACGTTTGTGTTTTCCTTTTTGCTGTAAGGTGCACATTTATGTGTTTATTATTTATATGGATGATTAATTGATTTGGATGTATTTTGTTCGATAGGAGGAAAACAGTTTTGTAATCTAAAGTGATTTTGATAAAGTCTTTCGTCGTTTGTTTTACAAATAAACTTGTAAAGTCTTTAATGTTTAAAGCAAAAAGTTTTCAAATTCACTCCATCTTACACCTGTTGTTTTCCATTAATTTTTATAAGTCCAATGGCCGAAATGCCATGTTTCATAAGCTCAGTAACCCAAGTGAATAAGATGAAAGTTAATTATCGTAGGCCAATTATTCGAAACGTTTCATGACGTATTTATATATTAACCCTCGTTTGAACTATGAAGATTACGTTTAAATTTGTCTATAACAAGGTGCGGCTGCACGTTGCGACGGAGCATTATAAAGAGCATGCATTAACTGTTGTGTGCTTTACGGTGAATGCAATATCTGAATTGAGTTATACGCATTTTTATAAATTCAAGCCTTAAATGTTGCCAATTGTTTTTTTTGTAGTTATGTAACCTCCAAAAAATTGTATATAGCGCGTTTTGGGAATATAGATGTCACTAACCCATGCGACGAGGCGTTTTATAATACATGTTCACGCTAATCTATTTGGACGAATTACTCATATATAATAGTGAAGCAAACTACGTCATTTTGGGCCTCCAAAAACCATGTCGTTTTGCCTAAAAACGCGGTCGTTTTGCTTCCATTAAAAAAATATTTTGCCCCTAAATCTTCTTCATGAAGCTTCCCGGGACAAAACCTCACACCCTCTCTCTCAATCCTCACACAAAACACACACACACATACAAATCTTAAAGTCCCATATGTCAAACAGATTCATCAAACCCATGAACAACAAACTTTTTGAGGTGTTCGGGTTGCTTATTCTATATGCAACAATTTTTTTTGCACCGGTTTACTAACCCTAATATCTAAGATTAAATATGAGGAGAAGAAGATAGATAATCATTCAATTGATCTTCAAGAAAGGTTATCAAGGCAAACATTTATATTATTCATGTTGCAAAAATTTTAATTATGGGTTTTTATATACGGTTTTCAAATTCAAATGATACTATTATGGATTATTAATGATAGTAATTTTTGGTTTATTTTGTGTTTGAGATTGCGGCAGATATTGCATTGGTTGTTAGTGAGGTGGCGGTTGCACCTGCGGATTGATGGCGGTGGGTTTAGATAGACTTAATGATGTAAAGTTTTCATTTTTATTGGTTTTTATCAGCTGGGTTGTTTTTTGTTTAGAGATTTAAGATGTTTTTGAATGGTTTTTAGTATTGTTGTTATGTGTTTTATTATAATTATATATGATCACTTTGGTTTGTAAGAGGGAATAAAGGTTGTAGCGTGAAGAACGTTATTTTTAATATAGTTCTCGGATGATTGATGTCTTTTTATAACCATGGTTTTTGACACATTATCTGACTAATCCACGGGGTTAGAACCCACCGTCACACAGACTTAAACCAGGTAAAGCCCTCCCTTTTCGGGAGGTTGGCGTGGCCACTTCAAGGTTTTTTGCATCTAGGAGGAATTGAACTTGAGACCTCACACATTTTAGAGTGACATCCACAAACCCTTTTGCCACTAGGCCACCCTTGAGTGGTTATGATTGATGTTTGTTTTGATAGCAGGTTATATGGTGCTAGGAATCCATTGTTATAAAATACCTTACTTCATTGTTATATTCCACACTACAAAATTTCATATTTTGGAAATTTAGTGGAAGGTGTTAGTAAATGTCATTATATTACGTTTTTATGGAACCGAAAACTCTAGATTGTAGGCAGTATTGTTAGGTATTGATGTTCCTTATTTGTATTATATCTTTGTTTCAGCAACAAACTAAGGTTAATTTGACCAGAAAAGATGTTAGATTAATAACACGAATATGATGAGGTTAATATTATTGTTTGTGGTTTCTCAGTTAATATTATTGTTTGTTTGTTTGTTGATCCATTTACAATTATACTCATGTTTGAGATGTTTAAAGTTCAAAAAGTAATGATAATTATGTCTTTTGACATGTAAAAGGTTACTTTCCTTCAATATCTTCTCATTTTTGAGAATAAAGTTTTAGCTAAAAAATTTCTTTCATTTCCTTCATCTTCTCTTCTTTTCCTTCCTTAGAATAAAAACTCAATAACATAAATTTATGTAAGTTTATCTTCTTTTTTTTTCAAAATTGAACTCGAGAACACAGTGTAGAGTCTAGTCACCTCTTGATAAACCACTACTTAGTACCAATTTAATCTATACTATATATAAAAAGGTTTACACCCTATTATTGAATGTGAAAAAAGTAAAGTAACTCTCAATATCGTCTTTCACGGGTTATGGGTCTCAATACCGTCTTTTACGGTGTATGAGGGAGGTTGAGATGTAAACAGTCCTACCCTTACCAAAGGTAGAGAGGCTGCTTTCGAATCTACCAAATGTAGAAAAGGACCTTCGGCCTTGCAAAGGGTAATGTAAGAGTATCATATACACATAATGATATAATTCTAGAGAGAGAAAGAGATAGAGAGAGAGAGGGGAGGGTGAGATCCTAAAGAGAGAAATGTATTATATTGTAAGGAAATCATGGACCCCCATCACCTCCCATACTCTTCTATTTATAAGCATGGAAGCCTTCCTAGGTTTACCTAGGAAGGTGATATAAGATATTACATAGTTAAATGACGCACATATCCAACAACGACTAAAGACATAAATACGACATAGTAACTGGCACTTTTTACAAACCTAACAATCTCCCCCTAAGGGGTAGTTCTTAAGGTCTCACAAATGAGCGTAAGTCTATTGTCTTTGGTCTTCCTCCAACATATTCTTCGAGCCTTTTCATCTGCTCTCTGCGCTTCAGAGTCTTCTTAGTTTTCTCAAGCATTTCCTTCGACCTCTTGATGTCATTTATAGTCTAATCTCTTCCCATCAGATTCTTGTTTCCACGACCTAGCCTGTTTTCATTCAACATCTTTTGCAAATTATCTTGAACTTTCATCAGAGTACCATCACAAAACTTGTAAACTTCTTCACGCAACATAAGAGATTTTACATAGTACTTGTTAAGGTACACAACTCCCTTTTCTGTTCATGTGGTTGTGTATTGTATCTTGTGATGAATTCCTGAGATGTAGAATTTGGGTTTTGTGAGGTTCAGAGTGTGTTGATAACTTTCCACACCTAGTTGAGTATCTTCAATTATGTTTTTGATCACGACTCTTTGTATGTAGAGGAGAAGTGCATTGATAAAATCATTCTCGTACTCCAACTTTAGGTGATGGAGTTTTCCTTGAACCTTTAACAGATACATGTCTTCTGTATCACCTAGGCTGAGTCTTAAACAAACCGCATAACTGAATTCATACTCTTTTCCATTAGTTATCTTCACCTTGATGAACGTTAGAAATCCATAACCCTATTTTCTTTTCACTTCAACACTAACAATAGTAATGATCTTCTTATCATAGTAAACCTTGTGCGTTGACCTGCTACTCATTTCAGCTTTGAAGAAGTCTTTTCTCTTATCTTCCTAGTGGTGAATACCATACAAAGCATCAACATGGTATTTGTGAACTTCTATGCACCATTGATTAGAAATCACATCTTTAATCTCATCAATGTATTATCTGGCAGCATAATGCTTTGTGAGGGATGAAGTATACTTCTTCTTCATGCTGACATAAGCTAAATAGTAGAAGTCACTATTGTATAAGTGGTTGTCAGGTTTTGCACTCTTTGACATATGCTTTTTCAAAGATCGTAGCTTAGATCATCTTCTCCATCACTCCACTTTGCCTCATCTGACATTGCTGATTTTAACTAATCTATATGATATTCTAATTTAATGTAGTTATTGTACCGACTCTTTAACATTTCTAAGCCAGCACATTCAAGATCAACAATGGTCAACTTTTCCTTCTTGATCAATTCTTTAACTTTCTTGGAAACCATGACTGTTGATAGTCTAAGACTGTTGTTCTCATCTTGTTCAATGTTGGATTCCAAAAGCATATCAAACCAGTTGTGTTTTATCCCTTTGTCAGCTTCCATCAACACGGACTTATCATTAGGATTAGGAAACCTTTCTGGATTCGAGTGTTTCTGTATCATTTCTTCAACTGGATCATAAGGTTGATCAGCAGGAATGTCATCATGAGTAGAATCCATAGGAGATTTATCTTTCTTTGAAGACTTAGAAGAAGATTCACTCGCATCCTTTCTTATTTTTCTTCTCTTCTCCCCCTCACGATTATTGGGAGGATCTTGATCATCGTGAGGCCTTTTCTTAAAAGTTGGCTCTGTATCTTGTGCATCTAAGTTTTCTTGATCAAGGGTAATAATGGACTCCATTAAGATATTATGTAGTTGTTGATGAGTTTCATGTGTTTCAAAGGAACGATTTTGGTACATCCTGTTGTACAGCTTTATCTTTAATTCCATTTCAGTGAGGTCATCAGTGGATGTGGTTGATGGTTAGTGAATAGCTTGATTTGATTTGTTTCATGACTTCGAGCACAATGTTGTTAAGACATGGCTTGACAAAATCAGCAACGACATTTGGCACATGTTTAGCCATTTGTTTCTTCATTTCTAGCATGACTTTTGCTTGGACAAACTCTTCAATTGCTTTGGGTACATTGATTTTTGAGAGAGCTTCCAGCTTTTGATCAAATTCTTTGAACTTTTTTATAGTTTCCTTTTTGAAGTTGAGGTTGAGTTTGTTATGCTTAGCCTTGGCCATGAGCTTCTTTGCTTTTGCTTGAATTGAGTTGTGTTGGGGATTTGTTGTAAGGTTATGTGTTGTTGTTGCTGATGGAGATGACATTTGTTGATCAACAGTGTCCTTGTAAGTTTCCTTTAAAATAAATCAGTTGCTTAAACATATGCATTTATATCAAATAGTACTTTAAATGCACCTGATAGAAAGCTAGTTACCTTAGGATTTCCCTCTGGGTTAGCCACCATAAAGGTTGTATGTGTATCAGTAAAGACTGGTCTACACATTAAATCTGTAAATTCATTTTCAAGTGGATCATTTAGGAGCATTGTGTAATCCTCCAAAGATGAACAAGTAACAGTGGGACTTATGGGTGTGAATTTGGGTAGCTCATTTGTCTTGTCATAAACTAGTACCCCAAACCCTATTGCGGTATCATCTCCTTCTTTAAAATCATCATCATTTATTTCCATATCAGAGTCTTCAGCATCATTCTTGTCATCATCACTTGACAATGAAGAGCTTAGTGTTGCATCACTATCCGTGTCTAAGAAGTATTCATACTCTCCATTTTGTGCAGCACTGGACCCTTCTCCTCTGACTGTGAGCATTTCTTGCCTCATACTCTCAAGTCGGCTTACTGGAGACATTAACTTCCAAGTTACTAGTTCCTAAGCACATATAACCCTTTCCCCGTCCTCTTCCAAGTGTAGACACATTTTGCTATTCTTAGGTTACTTGAGCATTGTCTTTCTCACTTTGCACCCTCTTAGACTTATAAACTTTGTATCTTGCTGACTGTTTGATTACATCATTAAGTATAGAATCTGGTAATTCCATACCAAACTTGAGTTTTCCATTTGTACTATTTATCAGCTTTAACAAAAATGAGTCTTGTTCTTTATTATGCATGAATGCATTAGATCTTCTAACAAGATTGTTATTTATGGATAAGAGATGATCTATGGTGAGCTTTGTGAAGCAAGGATAAAGTAGCTTTGTTTGCTTCGTTAGCTTTGTCATTCTGTTGATAGCTTGTCATTTGAAGCACTGGTAGTCTTATTCTATCAAAGCTCGTATCTTTTCACGTAAGACATCTATTAAGCACACTCAGAATTGCTCTCCAGGGTTGATGAAGTCTTGTTGTAATGATTTGTGAAACTAAGGTGAGTTTATGTTTTGAGTCTTCATAATATCCCAGTATCTTTATGAAGGTGAGAGTTCATTTTCTTGATGAGGTTTGGTGAAAGGTTTGTTTGGTGATTTAGGAGGCATTAGTGCGGAGTAATTCTAATCCAAGTTGGAATTGTTGTGTGTCAAGTTTGAAGTGAAGTGTTTTGGTTTGTGGATTGTGTGAGAGTGTTGTCCAAAACTATTGCATGTAAATTTCAGGTACTGTTGCAGTTAGTGAAATCGGTTTGTAGAGTTTGTGATGTTTGAGGATTGATACAGCCAGTTTCACAAATGAATCGACAATGTATGAATCTGATTCGATTCGCTAGCTGTTCTTGGTTATCTTGAGTCTATCGTTTGTTGGAACCAGCTCCTCTTTAGATACAATGTTTTGTTGTGGAATTGCTCGAGACATGTTCAATTATGAGAATAAGATTCAAAGTTGATTAGTTTCACATGAATACAAACTGAAGCACATTTATTTCAATTTCTGTTTTTATTCTCTTTATCTATTTTGTATGGACGAGCAATTCTTTTTGTCCGTACTTATGTCACTTTTCATTCTCATGTGCCTTGTACTTGCTTCTTCTGACACAAGACATATGCTCTTTTCTTTTCACATACGATTTTTATCTCTCGTTTTGTTTTTGTTTATCCTCACTTAAAGTATATGTGGATACTATTTCTACAAAAATAAAAGATTAAAGACTGAACAAGATTTTTGAAATTTCTCATGCTCAAAGGTGTTCATCTTTCCAATCTTTAGAGAAATAGCATCGTTTATGTGGAATAAATCGGTCACACCCCACTAAAGCGGAACACGAGATGCGACATATTAATAAGCATCACAAAAGATGACAGATAAAAACACCATACATGATTAAGTTAAAATACAAATTATCCGAATTACAATAATCCCGAACACAAGTTTAAAAAGTACATTGTTAGGAATCGATAAAAGACTCGGTCACTACCAACATATTAGTACTTAGCTCGTAGTATACGAAATATAATGTTTAGAAAGGAAACGGGCCGACCTATGGAGTTCCACGCCCCAACTAAGTAAGTCACCTATAAATACCCTCTCAACACATGGAAAGGGTGTTGGTTTTCTAGTAATACATTTCATTTTCCTTCCTTTCTCTCTCTAAAAAGCTAACCATCCACTTTCTCTCTCTAGACTTCTTTCTATATTCGTTGTATGTGTTTTTGATATATCGTGCAATTGGTATCAATCTCCATGAGATGATTACGTGTTGATTATGTAAGTTTTACTTGCAAAAACCTACCAAAAGTGTGTTTTAAGCCATTATTTTCGAAAATAAAAGTGGTAAAAATTTTGATGTTAAAAATGTTAAAGTTATGGTTTTTATGTTAGATATAGCTTAGATATACTTAGTTTTGCAAAAACATTCAGGAAAAAACGTTAAAAATTATGTTTTTAGGTGTTTTGTTTTGTGTGTACTTTTTCGTCATCTGGCGATTTGGCAGATTTATTCCGCGATTTAAGTGTATAATCAAGCGGTTTGTCTGAAAAAGCAGGCGGTTTAAGTTAGCATTCCCGCGATTTGACTTACAGGTACCGCAATTTGAGTCTAAGTGATTCAGCGATTTGACCAGGTACTCAGGCGATTTGACTTAAAGTTCACGCGATTTGAGCCTTAGTAATCCAGTGATTTGAGCTAATCACTCCAGCGATTTGAGTTCATAATTCCAGCGATTTGAGCTTATTTTTCTAGCGATTTGAGTAACTTTTTCAGGCGATTTGATAAGGTTTTTCAGGCGATTTGACTAACTTTTTCAGGCGATTTGACAAAGATTATCAAGCGGTTTGAGCTCAATCTTCAGGCGATTTGACCTTTACTAATCAGGAGATTTGACTAAAATTCTGGCGATTTGACTGGTTTAATCAACCGATTTGATCAAATTTTCTCATGAACTCAAAACTAATCTCAAACACTTAAATTGCAACCAAAACACAACTCAAAAACACTTAAAACAACAACACAATTACACAACTCTCACTGATCATTCAAGAATCCTTTAATACCATTTCACACATCAATCACTTCAAGATGTGTTGGGAATTAAAGGTCTTTACACTTAGTACTGCCAAGCCAAAGACTTTGTACTGCTCAAGATTACAACTGCCAGTACTAACTAGTTAGTACTGCTAGAAGAAAGTTAGTACTGCCAGTACTAACTTAACACTGCTGAAGAAGTTAAGACTGCTGCATGAAGACTTAAGACTGCTAAAGGGATAAATACGTGTGAAGTGATGTGTATTGACTTATTCAGTGTATATTCTATTTAGTTAGAAAGATATGTATATAAGATTAGAATTATAGAAGATTTGTAGTTATCTTGTATAGGACTCCTTGGTGTATAAAAGGAGATTCGAGGTTATGATGTTTTAGTGAATACATAGAGTTGCATGCACAATAGTAACAGCTTCAAGGTTGTAAACCCTAGTACTACACAGAGTACTCGTATTATTTATAATAATAATATTGGAGCTTTTCAGTTATATCATTGTTCTTAAAAGTTTACTGTTTCATTGCTTTTCTTCTAAGTATTAAAGAGTAGATTCCGCATACTTTTTAGTATTCACAAAGTTTCTACCATAGTTGTTTTGGATTTATCCAAAGTAACTTAACATTTACAAGCCAAGGAATAGATCTTGAATTGGGATCAACTAGTGGTATCAGAGCTTGTGTTATGAAACTTTGATCTAGAAGAAACTAACAAGAAGATCTCTTTACTCACAAGGAAGAGAACTGCCCAAACCAATACTACTGCAAAGTTGCCCCTTCTCAAACAGGGTGAATATGATATGTGGAAGCTAAGAATTGAGCAATACTTTCAAGTACAAGACTATGCTCTATGAGATGTCATAGAGAAATGGAAAACTCATTCAAACCTAACAGCTCAAACATAACAATGATGATGTTTCTGCAACTACATTAATAGCCAGTCCCTTGTAACTGCTGATGAAAAGACTCAAAAGAAGAAAACTGTGAAGGGCAAGAAGTATGTTACTATAGGCACTTTTTCCCAAATGAACACTCTAACTTTTAATCAGTACAAGATGCTAAGGACATTCTTTTGCTACAATCACACTAAGAATGGTGGTAATGATGCGTAAAGAAGACTTATAAACTCTTGCTGAAACAAATGTATGAGAACTTTAGTGCTCCAAGCACAGAGTCTCTTGATTCTATTTTTAACAGGGTTTAGAAGATTGTAAGTCAGTTGGCTATCCTTGGTGAAAATATTTCACAAGAAGATCGTAATTTGAAATTTTTGAGAAGTCTGCCTTATAAGTGGAATACTCATGTTGTGATCTGGAGGAATAAACCTAATCTAGACACAATGAGCTTTGATGATCTCTACAACAATGCACTTATCATTGAACAAGAGGTTAAAGGAACTGCAAGCTCAAGCTCAAGTTCTTGGAACATGGCCTTTGTATCATCTCCTAGCAGTACTAATAAAGTTAATACTGCTTGTGTAGTTAGTACTGATAACATTCAAGTTAGCATTGCTAGCACTCAAGTTAGCACTGCTAGTACTCAAGTTAGTACTGCTAACTTAAGTTATGCCACTATTTATGAATTTTTGGCCAATCAACCAAACGGGTCTCAACTTATACATGAGGACCTTAAACAAATCCATGAAGATGACTTAAAATAGATGGATTTGAAGTGGCAGTTAGCATTGATGAGCATGAGGACAAGAAGGTTTTTTAGAAAACTGATAGAAAGATCACTATCAATGAAAGTAACACAGGTGGATATGACAAGTCAAAGGTAGAGTGTTTCAACTGTCACAAGTTGGGACACTTTGCAAGGGAATGCAGAGGACCTAGGAATCAAGATAACATGAGCAGGAATCAAGACAGCTCTAGAAGGACTAAAAATGTGGAAGAAATTTCTTTCAAAGCCATGTTGGCTATTAATGGAGCTGGTTTTGACTAGAGCTATATGGCAGATGATGAAGTCCCTACAAACATGGCTCTTATGGTTTTTTCAGACTCTGGGGTACATAATGATAAAACTTGTTCAAAAACCTGTCTAAAAAGCTTTGAAACTCTTAAAACTTAACTTGATGATTTAAGAATAGAGTTTAACAAATCTGAGTTTAATCTAGCTACTTATAAAAGATGGTTAGCATCTGTAGAAGAACAACTTGTCTTTTACAAAAAGAATGAGGTTATTTTTTGCGAGCAACTTGCTGTTTTAAAAAGAGATATCTCATATAAAGACTCAGAAATCAGTGTGCTTAAAGTGAGTTAGAAAAGCTTAAGCAAGAAAAAGAAAGCAATCAACTTAAAATTAAAAAAATTGATAATGCTTCTAAGAGTTTAGACAAATTAATAAGGAGTCAGATAACTGATAAAAGTAGAAAGGGTGTAGGGTTTGTAAGCTATAATGTTGTTCCACCTCCCCCTACAGGGTTATTTTCACCCTCAAACCTTGATTTGTCCAACTATGGTTTAGAGGAGTTCCAACAGCCTGAGTTTGAAGCCTATGGACCTAAGACTAGTAAGAGTGTCAATGAAGATACTTGTAATGAGGTTAGGAAATCTCCTGATGCCCCATTGGTTGAGGAGTTGGTGTCAAATGATAAATTAGAGAAGAAAACTATTTTTCCTACTGTTGCTAAGATAAATTCTGCTAGACCTCAACAACAAGAAAAACCAGTTAGGAAACCAGTTAAGTATGCTGAGATGTACAGGTCACAAACTCCTAGGGGAAATTAAAGAAACTGGAATAATCAAAAGTCCCAACAACTAGGAAGTGACTTTGTGATATACAATAAAGCTTGTTTTGTCTGTGGAAGTTTTGACCATTTGCAGGCTAACTGCAATTATCATCAAAGGGAAAGGGTGGTATATGGGAATAATTATACAAGGGTGAATTACAATTATTCTGCTCAAAAGGCTCACCCAAGTGCTCAAAGGAACATGGCTCCAAGAACAGTTTTAATGAAAACCGGTCCAAGACCACTTAATACTGCTAGGCCTGTTAATATTGCTCATCCTAAAACTACAGTTTATAGTGCTAGAACAATGTCACCTTTTTCTAAATCAGCACAATCAACTGTAAAGATGCCCTATCAAATGAGAACAACATTAACTAACAAAAATTTTAGTCAAAAAGTTAATACTGCTAAGGGAAAATTTTATACTGCTAGGCCAAATATAGCAGTAGTTAATGCTGTCAGGGCAAATCAGGTTAATGCTGTTAAGGCCTCAGCATGTTGGGTTTGAAGACCTACCAAACTTAACAGTGCATCAATTACTTTCAAGAGACATAATTATGTTAATGCACGAGACAAATCCAAGTCAGTGATGGCTTGGGTTCCCAAAGGAAACTAATTTCTTTATTTTTATGTGCAGGGTCATCCACAAAAATAAGATCAAAGCTATGTTGATAGTGGATGCTCAAGGCACATGACAGGCAAAATGTCCTATCTCTGAGACTTTAAAGAATTTGATGGATGATATGTTACCTTTGGGGGAGGAGCAAAACGATGAAGAATTACTGTATGGTTGGATTTGGTAATACCAATTATGGAGTTGGAATGATTAAACTCTGAAGTATTGATTGAGAAGAGGTTAATTGTGTTAATATGAGGATGAAATAGACACACAAAGGATGTTTGTATTGGAATGGACATGCTGCATAACACATCCACAACTGCTTCACTACTAATCTTGAATCAATCACTGTCCCATCATTATTTTAACCCAAAAAGACTTAAAGACCTAGGAAAGCCAAAAAGGGCCACTAAGAGATCTCAGTCTAGTGGACATATTCCCCTTGTAGCAAATGAGACTATCATTAAGGAGTGGGAAGACAGAATGGAAAGGGCTGCCACTACTGCTTCTAGCTTAGAAGCAGAGCAGGACAGTGGTAACATAAATAGGACCCAATCCATGGCAACACTTAATGAGTCTTTTCCTCAAGGAACTGGTTTAGGTAGTGGTCCCAGGTGCCAAGATACCATATTGGGGGATTCAAAGCTTAAATTAGGTTTGAGGCTACATCTAAATAGTCCAATGATCCACCTCTCTCAAGAGTTAACACACTTGGAAGTGGGGAGGACAGTATGAAACTAAAGGAATTGATGGAACTTTGTACAAAACTACCTGAAAGGGCTCATGATTCAGGATAGCAAAACAAAAACAGAAAGAGTGTATTGGTGAGAAAAAGAATTGAGAGATAAAGTGAGAATAAAAACAGAAAGAGAGCTTGTGAGAATCAACATTGATGATGGAAATGCTTTTTGGAACGACATTGAGGTTAAAAACTGGTATCTCAAAAGTTAATACTGCTAGGCATCACTTAGTACTGCTGGGCATTATTTAGTACGGTTAGGCTAAACTTAGTACTGCTATAATACCATTAGTACTGTTTGGGGCATAACAGATTTTTGGCAATTAAATATAGCCGTTGAGATATTTCTGCCAAATATTTTGCTTATAGGTGTCTATAATTTGGATAATTCTTGATCTTTCTTTCACTTATAAGATTTCTTCAAGATAAAGATTCAATTTTATTCAGTCGGTCCAATCAAAACCTTAAGTGCTCTCTATAAAATCTCAATTAACTTTGCCAAACACACATACTATCACAACCGAACCTAACCCAGACCTCAATCAACCTTTTCACAATCAACAATGGCGAATTTAGAGTTCTGTGATACACACAACATGGTCACTTACTTGAACAAATCAGAGGGAAGTGAAGGATTTCATCAAATAGTGGATTTTCTCAATCATTGTCACATAAGGTATGCTCTTACAGAAAATCCCACTATCTATGTTTCACTTATCCAACAATTTTGGTAAACTGCTACTGCAAGCAGACTTGATAGTGGAGAAATACAAATAACTGCTACAATATATAGGAAAGTTAAGATTATTACTGAGGCATCTATTAGGAGGCATCTCAAGTTAGAAGACTATGATGGTATTAGTACTTTGCCTACTACTGAAATTTTTGAACAACTTGCTCTTATGGGGTATGTGTCCAATTCTGACAAGTTGACCTTCCAAAAGGGACATTTTTCCCCTCAATGGAGATTCTTGATCTACACCATCCTTCATTGTTTAAGTCCTAAGAAGACTGCCTGGGAACAATTTAGTAGCAATATAGCAACTGCTATCATTTGCTTAGCCACAAACAAGACTTTTAACATTTCTAAATTAATTTTTGATGGCATGGTAAAAAACTTAGATAGTAAGACTAATGTATCCGAGGTTTATACAAATCTTTTTGAACAAGCACAAGAGACTGCTTCTACCCCACACAAGAACTTATATTGCTCCTGCCCATACTCAAAAACTTTTCAGCAATATGAGGAGGGCTTCTAAAGGTTATACTGGGGTGGACATTCCATTGTTTCCTACAATGGTTGTTCAGGGTGAAGGATCAACAGTCCCAGTTGAGTCCCATTACACACCCACAGGTGCTACATCAACCTCACAACCACCACTTTCATCACCCTCTAGGATACCAACCAGACAGGAATTTGAGGTTCCTCAACCCGAATCTCCTACTCAGACCCATGCAGCAGATGAGGCTGCATCCACAGGTGTGGATGTCAGATATGGAGGGGCTGCCACTACTGTCTCTAGCTTAGATGCAGGACAGGGCAGTGGTAACATTGATAAGACCCCTACCATGCCTCATGATTCACCTCTCCCAAGAGTCCACAAACTTGGAAGTGATGAGGGCAGAATGCAACATAATAAATTGATGGATTTGGTTACAAAATTGTCAGACAGAGTTGTAGCTTTAGAGACAGACTTAAGGCAGACAAAGAAAGTGTATGGTGCTGCTTATACCAAACTTATCAAGAAAGTAAAAAAGTTGGAGAGAGCAACTAAGTCAAGCCAATATAGAAGAATAGTAAATATTGTGGTCTCTGATGATGAAGATGATGCAGAAGATTCTTCCAAACAGGGGAGGAAGATAGATGAAATTGATCAAGATCTTGATATTACATTGGTACAACATGATGCAGAGATTCAGGGGAGGCATAGACAAGAGATAGAGTTTGAAACTGAAGTTTATACTGCTGAAGATGTTAGTACTGCTGGTGCAGCAGTTACTATCGCTGGTGCTTCTATTAGTACTGCCAGTACTCCAAGAGTTTCTACTGTTAAAGACATCAGTACTGATGAGACACTAGTGTATATTAGGAGGAGTGCAACCAAAGACAAAGGTAAGGCTAAAATGGATGAATCTGAGCTATAGCAAACTAAGACAAAGTTGCAGCAAAGACAAGAAAGAGCTAGTTATGAAGCAGCTGTAAGATTACAAGAACAACTTAATGAAGAAGAAAGGAAGAGGATTGCCAAAGTGCATGAAGAAGCTAGCTCTTTCAATATTGAAGAATGGGAAGACATACAAGCTAAAATTGAAGCTGATGAAGAGCTAGCACAAAGGATATAAGCAGAAGAAAGAGAAAAATACTCTGAAGCTGAAAAAGGAAGACTGCTTGCAAAACTTATCAACCAAAGGAAGAAGTATTTTGCTGCAAAAAGAGCTGAAGAAAGGAGGAACAAGCCACTCACACAAGCTCAACAGAGAACTTATATGTCTAACTATATCAAGCATATGGGAAGTCACACTCTGCAACAATTAAAGAGACTTTCCTTTGATGAACTCAAGAATTTGTTTGAAGCAACAATGAGGAGAGTAGGCACTTTTGTACGTATGGAGACTGAAATTAAAAGAGAAGTTCCTGAGTTAGCAACTGGAAGTTCAAAGAGGGATGCAGAAAAAGAACTTGATCAAGGGAGTTCTAAGAGGCAAAAGACTGGTGAAAACTCAAAACCAGCTGAAGAATCAAAAGAGAAAGAAGATGATGAACTATCACAAGAATAACTACAGTAATTGATGATCATAGTTCCAGAAGAAGGGATGAATGTTGAAGCTCTGGAAACCAAATATCCAATCATTGACTGGGAGATTTACACTGAAGATTCAGGAATGTACTGGAAAATCATCAGGGTAGGTAATCATACAGAGGTATATCAGATTTTTGAAGACATGCTAAAATATTTTAACAGAGATGATTTAGTCAAACTATGGAGTTTGGTTCAAGAAAGGTTCAACTCAATAGAACCAACAGAAGATAAAGAAATAGAGCTCTAGGTAGAGTTGAAGAGATTGTTTGAACATGATGTTGATGATGAATTATGGAAGTCTTAAAAACATATTCATGATATAACATAGAGACTGTATGATACATGTGGAGTGCATCATGTATCTACAAAGGATGGAGTAGATATCTATATGATGGTTGAAAGGGAATATCCTTTGTCAAGAGGTGTTCTCACACAGATGTTAGGTGCAAAGCTCTTGGTGGAACAAAATAATGAGATGTCCAGAGAATTTCTTAGGAAGATATTCATGATGGCTAAAAGACCAAGAAGGTTGTTTGGAAGAATCCTCTCAAGGTTTAATTCAAGAAACTTAATGATTTAGAGGTAAATCACAAGTTTAGGGGAGGATTGTTGGGAAGTAAAGGTCTTTACACTTAGTACTGCCAAGTCAAAGACTTTGTACTGCTCAAAATTAGTTATTACTGCTAGAAGAAAGTTAGTATTGCCAGTACTAACTAGTTATTACTGCTAGAAGAAAGTTAGTACTGCCAGTACTAACTTAACACTGCTGCATGAAGACTTAAGACTGCTAAAGGGATAAAGACGTGTGAAGTGATGTGTATTGACTTATTCAGTGTATATTCTATTTTTTTTAGAAAGATATGCGTATAAGATTAGAATTATAGAAGATTTGTAGTTATCTTGTAAAGGACTTCTTGGTGTATAAAAGGAGATCCTAGGTTATGATGTTAGGAGTGAATATATAGAGTTGCATGCATAGCTTCAAGTTTGTAAACCCTAGTACTAGACATAGTACTCGTATTATTGATCTTAATAATATTGAAGCTTTTTGTTACATCTTTGTTCAATCATACTTACTATTACATTCATAGTTCTTCTAACTATTAAAAAGTAGATTCCGCATACTCTTTAATATACACACAAAGTTTCTACCATTGTTATTTTAGATCCATCCAAGGTAACATACTCTTTACAAGCTAAAGAATCAATCATAGTTTAGGATCAACAATTTTCACTTCTCTCTTTCTCTCTTCTTGTTGCCGTCGAACACCAACACACACACAAACATCACCACCACAAATTAATTACTTACATGCATTATGATCCAAGTATAGAATATTAATTCTTGTTTAATCCTCTACATTTCCCACTAAAGAAACCTCACATGCACTAAGTTTTCAAGAAGTTGGATTTTGGGTCAAGTTCTAGTGAATTAGTGTATAAGCGTGTGTTTCTAGTTGCTAGATAAGTGTTTTGAGCAAGAGGTTTAATTAAAAAAGGTTTGGTTTGCTTGCTCGTCTAATTTCAAAAGGAAGGGGGAAACAAAAATTAAACTTTGTTCTAGCTTTGTGAGTATACTAATTACATTTCTAGTATGGTTAATTAGATGTTATTACATGTATATGATTATTACTAGATGATTCAAGTGCAAAATTGATTTGAAAGTATTTTGAGTATGAACATGTGTTTGATAGTTTTGGTGCATATTTTTAGGCTAGTTAAACATGTTGAAATAGTTAGATTTTGCTAAAAATGTGATTTGGTTTGACTTTGAGTTGACCAAGTTTGTCCAGAAAACTAAGTTTGACCGTAGCGTGTCAAGAAATTTTTGAAATCTATTTTAGGCTTTTGATAATGATAAAGGATGTTCTAAGGTCCGTTTTGATATAAAGTGG